>JARHVA010002303.1:107500-122500 GCA_037957365.1 Torreya grandis | reverse complement strand
CATATTGGTGACTACCTATCTATCTATCTATCAATCTGCTCTACTATAGATAGATTATCGATATATGGTCAACTATGGGGTTGGGTTTGTAATTCTCAACTAGTATCTAGTTGCCCCTATCTATATAGTATAAATTTGGATTCTCAAATTTGGGATTAGGATTCTTATATGCCCAAATCATAATCTATATATGTAAGTAATTCAATTTCATCCCACCCTTTGATTAATTTCCTACTATTTATTCTAGTCCAGAGATTTGGATACATAATCTTCGCATGGTCTCGGCATGGATAGCCATATAGATATTCAAATACCACAAGACAATTAGATGATATATCTAAGTTCCTTATTTGAGTGAAAGAATATGAGTGAAATAAGTATTTATTTGGGTCATTTTTGAGTGATTAAAATTTATAATAAGAAAATAAGACAATAAGGCACAAGCAAGAAGCTACTATACCCAAAATCAAGGTATTGGATGAGGTGATTAAAGATGAGGAGGGATGAGGAAGGAGTGAGTAGAGATGATGAGGGATGATGATTGATCCATTAGGGATGTTGAGTGATGGTGAAGGTCAATGAGGGAATGATTAGGGATGATGTGGGATGGTAATGGTCAATGAGGGAGTGATTAGGGATGATGAAGGATGTGAGAACAATTAAGGATGATGAGGGACAATGAATAAATTATTAGGGATGATGAGGGATGAGGAGGAAGTGATTAGGGATGATGAGGGATAATGAAGTACTGATTATGGATGATGAGGGATGATGAGGGTCAATGATGTAATGATTAGGGACAATGAGGGAGTGATTAGAGATGATGAAAGTTAATAAAGGAGTGATTATTGATGATGAGAGATAAGGAGGGAGTGATTAGGGATGATAAGGATGAGGATAAAGTGATTAGGGATAAGGGAGGGATGTTGAGCAAGTGAAATTAACATAAAGTGGTTGTTTGATATGCATAAGTCATCAATGCGACCTATTTTATCCAAATCACACCAATTTATCTTGAATTGAAAATGAGTGGTTTATAAACTTCAATTTTGATAAACCTAAGACTCCCAAAAATCTAAGCAAGCAATCTAGAAGGCACAAAAACCTAAAGATGACTATATGTTTATAAAAAATGGACATTAATTATAAAATTTATGCCCTAAAATCCCTAGGTTTAATACTGATACCTTGAAAATGCCTTAGTAATGACCATATTAGATTTTGAAAAACTATTTCCTACATCATAAGACATGCAAATATGGGACCAACTCTATTAGATGCAAATGACACTAATTTCTTATATTTACTAAAATAAACTTGAAGTATAATAAATTTAAATATAAAAATATAAATGAGATGTATAAACTATAACATGTACACATTATGTTCACTAAATTAAATTCATACACATTTTAATGTTATAACACATACGCATATACATTGCATTCACTAAACAAAATGAGTAAGTATTGAGGGTCGGTATTCTGGAATCTAGTTTGAAATAAAACATACATGTTATTGACAATACACATACATGTAATGTCTATAATGTGTACATGTTATGATAAATGTACATCAAATTATCCCCTAGCTTTATGAAATTACCTAGATATCAAGTCTCCCTGGATCTTTTTAAATTATTATTACTTATTTTAGAAAATAAGAATATAAAGCCCATACTAAAAACTTGTGATGAAGGTATAACTATAAAATTATTGTATTATAATTGATGTGTAAACTATTGTGTGTAGTTTAGAGTTATTATAGTGTCATGTGAGACATTGATAAGGATTTAAAACTACATTTTTTAAGTATAATTTAATTAGGTTTTATTTATTGTTTCACTCTTTCATAAATACACATAGTTTTATTATTCTTTATGTTTAAACTATAAATATATTTTTATGTTAAGTTATAGTTATTATCTGGCGTATGTTACATGATAGAAATTTGGGATTGATTACTTGAATTCATAGTTCTTAGAAATATTATAAGTCATCACTCCTATAACATGAGTATGAAATGAGTCTCCCTTGAATGCAAATAAAACAAATTTCAGCCTACAATTTTAAGATATAAATTTTTGATTAGTATTTTCTTGTTAGGATTTATAATTACAATGTTATTAGATTATATTTTAATAAGGAATTATTCATTTCATTATTGTATAAATACATAAAATTTTATTATTATTTATTGTAATTATAAATCTTAATGAGAATATTAATTACATTGAAGAAAATAATGATCCTCTAAGTACCATGATATTTTTTAAACTTTAGAACCTTCATTTTTAATATAATAACATTCATGATGTAAAATAATGAAATAAGAAGAATTTTTTTCTCCCCTCAAAAACCATAAGATAATTAAAGATATCACTAGAGGAAAATCTATATTTAAAGCCTTTGACGGAGAGTGATTTTTCAAAAAGAAGAGGCAAGATACCATAGATTTCAAAATATTTTTAATAGAGTGGAGATTATCATAGATAATTTAAAACTAGATTCATCTTTTGAAAAAAAAAAATTAACTACTTTCATGAAAAATAAATTTATGTGAATATTTGTGAAGATATTAATAAATAGTACACAAATATATTATTATGACTATTATAATTATATAAGTTTTTATTTAAAAAATTGATGCTTTAATAATAAACAAATAAATAAAAATTTCAAAATGTACATAATAATTATAATTAAAGCCTTATTATATTATAAATATAATATAATATTTAATCTTAACCAAGCTCATAAATTGAATTCTATTAATATATTTTTCACTAAACATAAAAATATAATGATATTCAAAAAATATAATTAATGATAAGTCAACTTTCCATATTATTGTAAAAATAGAAAGCTAAAAGTAAACCTAATAAAATTGTGTGTGTTTGAGGGATGTTTGCACCAAAGCATAATGTATAATCATATGGTAATAAGATTAACTTTGAATATTATTTATATTTTATTAATAAAAAAATTATTAAGTATAAAGTAATAAATGTTAAATTTTTATATGTTAGGAATTTTACTTCCAATAAATCATTTGGATTATTTTCATGGCTCAAAAAATCTATTTAAAACTTTGAAAAATAAAAATTAAAAATTAAATTCCTAAAAATAAAATATTAATGATAATTTAGAAATCTAAAAGTAATCTTTAATAGAATTGTGCGTATTCACATAACAATAAAATTATATATATACCTTTAAAGATTTTACACTTTCACAATTCATACAAATCAATTATAACTCTTTTGAAATAATTGTATTTTTGTTTATTGTTCAATATTTAGAATTATTATCCATGATCTGTGATCTATGTTTTGATGAAAGATAATAAATAATATGAAATGTCTAATAATAAATATAAACATAATTATTTTAAAATAGTTATAATGTAACCTTAATTAAATTAACTATAAACACGATGTAATTTTAAAATTTTAATGAAATTCCCATATTCTATTATAACCTTACAAATACACACCTTTTTACTATAAACCTACAATCTTCTTGAAAATAAAATGAAAAGAAAAGAATTAATTTATAAATAATAGAGATATTCAACCTAATGTACACAAAGACTTATTTGAATATAATTTAGCTTCCTATATATCACTTATGAGGGGATCAAATCATCAAATTGAATAAATAAAAATATATTATTTCATTAATCCTACAATCACATGTTATGTCATTTTAAAAATAATACTTATCTTTTATAATTATAATATTTCATTTATTAAATATATTTAATCCGTCAAACCTTAATAATGAAATTGTTTGATAATTTTCAACCCTTTTTTTTTGGCATTATAAGTGGGAGAAAATTAATCTCCTCTTTTACTATACACCTATTTCCAAAACAATGCCCTATCATGTTGCATGTATTAGTTGTTATTGTTTTCACCCAAAAAATATAATTTAAGGAAATGATGAAATGGAGCCCATCACAAGAGGGAAATGACTATGTAATGTTTCGTTTGCTCATAGCTTCTTCCTTTAAAATATGGTATATTTATACTCTTTTCATGACTACAAAAATTATTTAAAAATATAATTTTGAAAGATATTTTTAATAATAATATAATTTTAAATTTTTAAATAATTAATTTTAAAAATAAATTATTTAAAATCTTAATTTTATTATTAATGGTCCATATTTAATTAAAAAATAACATAGTTAAATGTAATATTAAGTAAGGTGCTTACTAAATTAAATATCACATGGTATTAATTAATGTAACATAATTATTATAACTATTATATTAGAAAAGTATGTTTTTAGAAAAATTATGAGAGTCAATTAATGGATCATAAGGTTTTTTAGAAAAATTTACACATAAGTTCAATATTATGTGAAAGGAAATATTGCGTATAACAATAGAATTACAATCTATATTCTTTATAATTAAATTTTAAGGTAATGATTTAAAAATTTTAAACCTAATATCAATTAGAATGTTTTTAATAGAAAACTAATAATACAATAAATGATAAGATAGTGTGCTTACTATGAAAATGAAAAAATGATTATACTATTAATTAATATATTTATTAGAATTTCAAACCTAATGTCAACTTATTTTTATTTAGAAAAAATATTAATACAATAAAAAAGTAACATTGTGTAAGGTGTTTATTAAAATAAAGTTTCCTTGCAAGGACTTACTAAAACAAATTCCATGTGTTTATGATAAAATAAAATATTTAATATCTATTTACATTTACTTCTGAAAAAATATTAATACAATTAAAATATAACATTGGATAACGTGCCTATTAAAATAAATTTTCCTTACAAAAACTTAAACAAATTTTACTTAGTTTAAGAAACTATAATATAATAATTTAAGAAGTAAATCATAAGAAACCCTAATCCTATTACTAAATAACCATAATTTATTAAAAAATAATAATAAAATAAAATCTAATTAAATATTAATATAAAAATAATTACATTAATAAAATGATTTATAGATATGCACAATTCAAATCCCACACACAATTACCTACTAAGACAAACCTCATATATAAATACTTATTAAAGCAAAATCCATTTATAATCACCTACTAAAACAAAATCCATTTGTAAATACCTCCTAAAACAAAATTCAATTTGTAAATACCTACTAAAACAAAATCTACACATACATTTCTACTAAAACAAAACCTACATACTGCTAATTAATACATAAACACAAATTTATACTAAAACAAAACTTACATATTACTAATAAATACATAAAATAAAGGGACTTATTTATAAAAACCCTAAAACATTTTAACAATTCTAACATTTTATTCAACTTAACTAAATCAATAAAATTAACAAAATATAAATTAATTATGATAATCAACCAATAATAACAAATGATAAATTAATTATGATAATCAAGTAAAAATAAAAAATAAAAAATATGATAATCAAGTAAAAATAAAAAATGAATTGAAAATTGTATCGATTAAAGTCTCATATTTGGCTTACATTTAGGTTTTCATCTCTAATCCGAGTATTTGGTTGAATAATAATTTCTAGGGACTCATCAATATTTTCTTTCCCGTCATCTTTTTCCTTGTCCTTTTTTTCTTCTTGGAGATCTTTCTTAGATATTTTGTATTTTGTCTTATATGAATCTTAGGCCAGTGCTTCCCATTTCCCGTGTCCCCATTTACTATCGCTACAAATCATCAAATCATTACAAATCTACTTTAAATATGTACACTAGACGATTTGCTTTTCCCTACCTCTCAAACTTTCACCCAGCATTGAACCAGGTAAGATTGAGAATTCATATTACCACTTTTTCACTAGTATGTTCCTCTTCTGATTTTATCAAGCTGTGTTTTGGTCATTTGCAGTCATTCATGAAGTTTTTTCTTTTCATTTCATTTTTACATTCTGTGAAATTCACAAGCCAAGAAGTACTGGAAATAACTCTAGGGGATTTGCTTTCAGGATCCAAGGTTGATTTGGCTTTGAATATGTCAGGTAAATTGCTTGTAACCTAAATTAGACAATTGATTTTTTTAATCAACTCTGTTTCTCAGGTTTCATATGAAGTTAGGAGTTGTTTGGGTAATGGCTCCTGTTGCGTATGGCGAGTTTAAAGTGAAGATCAGTACGGGTGAACGAAATGGCAGCAATGAGTCTCAAAATAGGAGTCTGGTGAAAAAGCAGGCCTAAATCCTGTGAATATAAAAGTAATTATAATGTCATCCCTTACAAAAATATGAAAGGTGGGAGAAGAAGATTCGCGAAGGGTTATACATGCCATGAAAGTTGGGCTAGCATTGTCTCTGGTGTCTCTTGTATGTTTATTGGATCCATTATTCATTGGAGTGGGAGAGAATGCAATTTGGGCTGTGATAACAGTCGCGGTTGTTCTCAAATTCACTGTAGGTAAGAATTATTTCACCAAACCAGTTTTGAAAATAATCTTATCAACGTAATCTTCTTTTAATACTTTGAATTTTTGTATCGTATATGATAAAATTTGCAAAAATACAGTTGTGAAACCCTATAATATGTTTTCTAAGTTTCAAAAGGTTTTATAAGTCTGATGTGAATTACTAACTTGATGGTTAGGGCTTCCATAGTGAGTGTTACAAATATTAAAAGAATTCAGGGTTTTAGTTTGGACACACAAATACAAGTGTTCGTTGATCTCTAACTAAATCTTGTTTAATTAAACTTTTAGCACTACCCTTTTTATGCATATACCTCCTTTATTAAAATACATATACATTATTTGTTTTGTGTTCTTTAAAAAAAAAAAACTAAATTTTATATAAAATTATCATTAATTCTTTATTAGACTTATAACACTACCTTTTTATGCATATACCTCCTTTATTAAAAAATATATATTTTATTTGTTTTGTGTTCGTAAAAAAATTAACTAAATTTTATATAAAATTATCATTAATCTTTTTTTTCTTCAGAAATTATAACTTATTCTGTTTAAGTTTTGAAGTTTTTTTTTCTTAGTTAAGAAAACAGTTTATTTTTAGATGTTTAATCCTTTTTTATTTCAATTATTATAATTTATTCTATTTGAGTTTTTAAGTTTTTTTTTAATTTAAGAAAATATTTCATTTTTAGTGTTTAATCTTTTTCTGCCTAGAATATTATAATTTTTTTTTTTGATTTTTTTTTTCAAATTTAAATAAACAACTCATTTTTGGTTATTTAATCCTTTTTTAACTTATTTAGTTTGAGTTTTTATTTATTTTTATTTAAGTAAATAACACATTTTTGGGTGTTTAATCTTTTTTTGTCTTGAGTATTATAACCTATTTTATTCGAATTTTTGAGTTTTTTTAATTTAAGAAAATAACTCATTTTTAGGTGTTTAATCCTTCTCTACCTTGGATATTATAATTTATTTTATTTGAAGTTTTAAGTGTTTTTTTTTTTTTTTTAAAAAGAAAATAACTCATTTTTGGGTGTTTAATATTTTTCTACTTCAGGCATTATAACTTATTCTATTTGATTTTTTAAGTTTTTTTTTTTTGTAAATTTTAATTTAAAAAAATAGCTCATATTTTAGTGTTTGTATTTGTGTTTGTGAAGGGGCTACATTTAGCAAAGGTTTGAATAGAATAATTACAATTATGGTAGTTGAGTCACTACAATTTTTGGTTTGCTACCTTATAAATCAAGTAGGGGAACTAGGAGAGGCTATCATCAATTGTTCTTTGCTTTTTATTATAGGTAGTGAGGATTCATTTCTATTGACACCTTATTTTTTATTCTCCATCTTATTAATAACTTGATATTGTAGGGGTAATTACTACATATGTTCGCTTCTTCCTCTTAATCAAGAGGAAATATGATTATGGAGTATTGATATTCCTACTAACATTCAGTATGATAATAGTCTCAGGATATCAAGTGGAAAGTATATTCTATATGGAATATGAAAGTTTATCCACCATACTCATTGGATGTGGCATTTACATAGTAATCAGTGTGCTAATTTACCCCATTTGGGCGAGGGAGACTTTTCACAACTCAACTTTTAATTTTTTTGAAGGATTGTCTAAATCTCTTGAAGGTAAGGTATATAAGATGTAAACTAGTATAAGGGATTCAAATAGGATATATATAGTTTTCATAAACTTATTAACATTATAATAATATGTTGTTAGGATGCATATATAAATATTTTGATGAAGATTTTGATAAAATGGATGAAAATCAAAATGAAAAAAAAATAAATAGAAGATGCCATATACGAAGGATATAAATTTGTGTTAGATTCCAAAGTGATTGATGACTCTTTGATATGTTTAATTTCTAACCAATTCATAATTTTTTACGAAAATGAAATTTGGTCCCTTTCTTTCTAAATGGAATGGAGATACATGGAAATTAAGAAAATATAAAAAGATCTTTCAAATGATTTTTTTTTTCAAATGATGAAGTCTAAAAATATATATAATAAAAAATAATCTATAAAAAACATCATTTTGAAAAAAAATGCTCTAAAGTCTTTAAACTAAAATTAATGAATATTGAAAAATATATATTTTTGAATTAAAATTATATCTAATTTTTTTACTCAAAGGAAAAAATCTTAATTTAAAATATTATAGATTGCAAATGTTAATAAATGTCCCTAAATGCTATATTATTTTGTTGAAATTACAAGTGACATTTGCTAGCTAGGAGCCAATGCATGGGAGATTTCAGTTCAGACATATGTGGAAGCAGTATGTGAAAATAGGAGTGAAGCTTCGTTATTTAGCATATTCTATTGTAGCCTTTCATGGATACCTCATATCTCAGATTTAGGTAAATATTTGTCTAATAATTACCTTACCTGGTAAGTAAATATAAATTGGATCTCATCATTCAATATAATACAATGCAAACTCCACGTTCTATTCATTTGGTGTTCAAGAAGCCATGGATCAAAGTTAGTCAGGAAGCACTAGAATTAATGGTAGAGATGTCATGCAACATCAAACACATGAGAAAATGTGATTTAGAGTTGATGATGAAGAAACTAAAACTTGTATTGAAGGATTTACATGTTGTCATGCATTCACAATCAAAATCCTTAGCTAATTCAAGAAGATGGCCTATTCAAAAAATCATGGAAAATGGAAGTGAAATCAAATAACCAAAAAATTAAAATGAAGAAGTAAGTTGCAATTGAGAAAGAAAAAGGGTGTTAAAAATATTAGTGTCATGGCATGGAGAAAGACAAGATAGGAATAGTAACACACTGTCACACTCTCATAGTCATACCATTCCACTATGTGCTAATTGTATTGATGAGAAACCAATGCCAAAGCAGACTATTGAATTTGTAGAGGCACTTAATTTGGTAACATTTTCATGGTTGCTAGTGAAGATTATGGCAAGGCTTTAGCATGTGGTGTAGGCTATGGATGAGCTTACAAGGCTAGCAAACTTTAAGCGTTATATGCCTTGCCCAAACCAACAAGTAAAAAGGGCTCTTTTAACCCCTAATCATAGCTCCAATCTTAGCATGAGAATCAAAAGAAAGCCACACCATAAATAACTCCTAATCATAATAATTTTTGGAAGGTGAACTTCAGTATAGAGATTAATCAATTTAAGACCTTGTTAACTTATTAATATGTTGAATATTATAACAATAAATGTATTGTTTTGGTTCATGAGGTTGTGGTCGATTGGGTATTTTTATAATATATCTCCTTTCTCAATAAAATATTGTAGATTTGAAAGTAATTTTGATTTTGAATTTTGAATGGTGTATAAGATTGTTTTATGAAATTTTCTTGGTGTGTGTAATAAACTGAAAAACTAACAAGAATAAGAAAAATTACCAATAGGCCAAGATCTTGAAACAATACTCAGAATTGATTCATATTGATTTACTGAAATTATTAAAAACCCAAACCATGCTTAAATAAGCCTCAAATTAGATTTATGGTTGACATACAATTTAAAAAAAAACTAACATCTAAAACAAAACTTCTATTTTTAGTAGTTGCTATTTTTAGTAAGTCATGCATGCAATCGCATGTAGCTCTAAAAATATCCTAAAATATTTTAAACACTAAAATTAGCATATAGGATGAAATGTAACTGAAGTTAATTTTCAGTTCTAAAAATATATAATTTCTTAAAATAATTTTTTTTGAAATAATTATTAAACTAAATTTTTGGAACTTTATTTTTTCTGTATCATTCTCCTCTAGTTGAAAAAAACTCATCTCCCATGAGTTATCCTATTTTTACTACTACCATTTGTCTTTGTCATTCTTCTTTAACTCTCATTTTGTAATCTAAGTGTTGTCTTATTTCTGCAATTCTTCCCACTAGACCAAATACCTATTATAATTCCCTTGCATTGTGCTCATTGTCTTCATATCCAAAACTTGCATTATCTTGTCCTTCTTTTTCTTTAGAACCTAATGCTACCAATTTAATTCATCATCTTCATCATCTTCACCATCTTCTCCATGGAATTCATATAAATCTAAAACCTTAAATACTGGAGATATATCAAAATTCTATGGTAAACTCACCTCATATGCATTGTCATTGATTTTCTTCATAATTTTACATGATTCAATTTTCCTGTACTTCAACTTCTTGTATGTGCCTTTTGGAAATATTTCTTTCCTCAATTAAACCATTACCAACTCTCCTTCTTCAAATAATTGGATATTCTTTTGACATCCACTGTTCCTTTATATTTCTCACTACTTTCTTAAAAAATTTCTTCTTATTCCTTATAACTATTGCATATGCTCTACAAACACTTCTGCATCATCACTAATTTGATTTTTAATTGGTAATTGTACCAAATATAAAATACCCATAGTATTTATCCCATAAACAATCTAAAATGGTGAATTTTCTATTGATCTATTCATTGAACTATTATATGAAAACTCAACTTATACTAAATCCAAGTCCCATTGCTTTGGATTCTCTCCCACTATGCATCTCAATAAATTTCCCAAGCTCCTATTCATAAATTTTGTTTATCCATCTATTTGTGGGTGATATGAACTACCGAATTATAGCTTAGTACCCATCTTCTTCTTCATAAAGACCTCCAAAAATGACTTAGAAATTTTGTGTCCCTATTTGAAGTAATAGTTTTTAAAACACTATGCAATCTCATAATATCTATAAAAAATAATTCTACAACTCTAGTGAATCATTGGATTTCTTACATGCAATGAAATGAACCATTTTAGAAATTTTTTCTACAATAAAAAAGATTTAATCGTTATCTCTCTTGTGTTTGGTAATCCCAACACAAAGTCCATACTCAAATTTGTCCATTATCCTCTTAGAACCGGTAATGGCATGTATAGTCCAAAAATTTTGTGCATGTCCTTTAGCAACCTAGCATATTATACACTTTGAAACATACCTTGTTACATCTCTCTTCATCTTTGGATAGAAATACTTTTCCTCTACCAAATCTATTGTCTTCATCTTATCAACATGTTTAGCCAAACCACCACTATGTAATTCTCTTATTATATTGTCTCATAGGGACCCAATTAGAATACACAATTATTTCCCTTTGAAGAGATAAACTTCTTATATAAGATACTCATCATGAATAACATCTATCCCACCTGTTAATGGATTCTTATACTGCTAAACTATCTTGCTAAAATATGGATAAATATCATAGAATTCTTTGATAACTTCAAATCCAACTATTTCACTCACCATGGTAGTTAATAATGCTACCCTCCTACTCAATGCATAAGATACTTGATTTTATTTTCCAAATTTATGCTTCAACACAAAAGTATACCCTTGAAAGAAATAAACCCACTTTACATGCCTATTATTCAACTTTTTTTTTTTTGTATATTCACATACTTCAAAGCCTCATGGTCTATAAATAGTATAAATTCCTTAGGCACCAAGTAATGCCTCCAATGTCTTAATGCTTGTACAATTGCATAAAGTTCAAAATCATAAGTAGAATACTTTGTTCTTACCTCATTCAATTTATCATTGAAATATGTTATGGGTTTTCCTTCTTGACTTAGCATAGTACCGACTCCCATAAATGAAACATCACAATCAACCTCAAACACTTTTTAAAAATCTGGTAATGTTAAAATTGGTCTTTATTTAATTTTATTCTTCAAAATTTCAAAACTTTTTGTGGCTACTCTAGTCTATGCAAATTCCTTCCCTCTCATACAATCTATTATTGGTGCCACAATACTACCAAATTTTTTAATAATTTTTTTGTAAAAAACTTCTTAACTATGGAAACTTCTTACCTCTATATTTCTTCTTGGAATAGGCCACTCAACAATTGCCTTTATCTTTTCTTCATCTATTTTCACACCATCTACTAAAACTACAAATCCCAAAAATACCAAACTCTTCTGCATAAACCTATACTTTTTAAAATTTGCATACAACTTCTCCTTTCTTAACAAAGCCATTACCATTCTCAAATGCTGTAAGTATTCTTCTTTAGTCTTACTGAATATCAAAATATCATAAAAATAAATAATAAAAAACCTACCAATATATTCTCATAGTAATGTATTCATCACCCTCATAAATGTGATAGGTGCACTAGATAATTTGAAGGTTATCACCATCCACTCATATAAGTCATCCCTGGTCTTGAATGTAGTTTTCCACTCATCTCTTTCATGAATTTGAATATGATAATAACCACATATTAGATAAATCTTGGTAAAATATTTTTATCCTACAATAACATCCATCATATCATCTAAATGAGGTATAAGAAACCTATAATTTATTATAATTTTGTTAATTTCTCTACTATCCACACACATTCTCCATACTCCATCTTTCTTTAGAGTTAGCAATGCTAGTGTTGCACATATAATCATACTATCCCTTATCACTTTCTTCTTTAGGAATTAAGTAACCTATTTATTTAATTATTCATGTTCTATTGGACCCATCCTATAAGTTTCTTGATTAGGTAGAGCTGATCTTGAAATCAAATCAATGTGATGTTAAATATCTATCTTCAGTTGTAAACCATCTAGTAACTCATCAGACATAACATCTACATATTATTTTAACACTCTTGCTACTTCTATTGGTATTGGCACCATTTATATTTCTTCATTCTTTGTTACTAATGCATAGCAACAACATGTTACCTTCATATCTTGGATAAATTCTTTAGTAGAGAGCATACTTTCTGTCTTCTCTTCCTCTTTAAAAGGTAACAAAACTACCTTTGTACCTCCTTTCCAAAAAGTGTATGTATTATTTGCTCCATCATGAACTATTTTCTTGTCAAATTTCCATGGTCTCCCCAATATCATATGACAAGCATCCATCAGAATAACATCACACCATATTTCATCATTATAAGTGTTTCCTATAGACAACTTGATTAAGCACCTTTTATCTACTATAAATTCATTCCCTTTCTTAAAATATGAGATACAATAAGGATTAAGATGATTTTTATATTGCAAATTTAGTTTCTCTACCATTTCTTTAGAAACCATATTTTCAAAACTACCACCATCTATAATTACTTTACATACCTTTCCACCTGAAGTACATCTTATTTGAAAAATATTTGATAGTAACCATGTATCACCACCTTCATTATTCTACACTTGTTCCTTCCTTGGAACGATCATGGTTCTTCTCATCATAAGATTCTCTCCAACATCTACTAGTGCAACTTTCATTTTTTGCTCTTTTATCTCAACCTCAACTAGATTCACTCTTAGGTGATCTTCTTGCCTCCTTTCTTGATCTTGATAGTGTGGACACTCAAATGCTTTATTACTTTCTTCTCCACATATATAACATATATAATATCTCTATTTTTTAAAAAACCATCCTATAACACCACCATAACTTCATCCTCTTTGAAATCCTCTTCCTCTTTGTTGGTATTGAAACCCTTACCTATTATCATCTTGACTTTCTACACCACATGATGATTCACCTTTATTGTTATTAAAGCCAGCTCTGTTGGTAATAAACCCATCTCATCCCCTTATTAGAGGGTATCCACCTCTTCTTGGACTAGGGGATGTCCTAAAATTTTATCTATTTTGTTTTTCTTCTATCTTCAAAGTTAATTGATAAGCCTCCTCCATGTTAAGTATTCTATGCATGCTTAATTCATCTTCAATAGAAAATTTCAAACCATTTACATACATTGAAGCAATTTTCTCTTCTATTTCATCATGCTCCACTCGTATGAAAAGCTTATAAAATTCATCTGTATACTCTTGGATACTATGATCTCTTTGCCTCAAATTCTAAAATATTTTATATAGGGTTTGTGTATAATCTAAAGGAAGAAATTTATCCCTCAGCTTCTTTTCCATATTTTTCCATGAATTAATATTCTCCTTTCCTTTTCTATATCTCTCTTTCTCCATGTGATCCCAACAAATCATTGCATGACCTTTCAATTTCATGCATGTAAAATTTACTTTCTTGTCTTCTCTCATAGTCTTCCACTCAAAGAACTTCTCCATGCTATTCATCCAATATATCAGCGCCTCTAGTTTTAAATTGCCTCCATAATCTAGAATATCAACTTTGATTCCTTCATTTCTTCTTTCTAAATTCTGAAGCATCCTCTCTTCTATTGATGGTGGATTCTCTTGCTATTCTTATTCTTGCTAAATTTCTTCATCATGATCTATGTCTTCCTCATCACCACCTTGTCTTCTCTACTGATTTGTGATAACCTTTGTTAATTGTTGAACTTGAATTTATAAATTTTGTATTGTCTAGTTCATTTTCACATCAACTCCTCATTCTCTAACCATTCTTTACTCCTCTAAGATTTGAACTTGCTCTGATACCAGATAATGAACCTAAAAGCTAACAAGAATAAGAAAAATTACCAATAGGCCAAGATCTTGAAACAATACTCAGATTGATTCATATTTATTACTTGAAATAATTAAAACCCCAAAACATGCTTAAATAAGCCTCAACTTAGATTTAGATTTGACATGTAGAATTAAAAAAAAA
>JARHVA010002303.1:82500-102500 GCA_037957365.1 Torreya grandis | reverse complement strand
GAATGCCTTGTGAGGATCTTTAAATAGAAGTAAATTTATTTAGAATATAATATCTAATTAATTGGCTAACAAGTCATAAAATATGGATAAAAAATAGAATAGAAGGCTCAAAGAGGGGTTAGGAATCAAACATGGGAGAAAAGGCCCATAAAAAACTAGAGCCATAAGTAGATACTAGTGCCATGTGGTGATACTATCTTGAAAGTGGCTCTAGTGTCATAAGGTTTAAAACATAGATAAAATCAAGAAAGATAGGATAGGGCCCCCTATGATTGGTAAAATTGACTTATGACTTCTATGAGTGTCATGAATAGGGAAAATAAGACATAATAAAGATCAAAAGAATCAAAATGACCATGAGAAAAAGGACTATAATCATAACTAATACCTTCATGTGAAAGAGAAACAAAATACATAACACTTATGGTTGATTAACCAAATTAGAGTGCTTATATTCCCTCCTCCCCCGCCCCCCCTTTCACTCTAGTAATGTAATGAAATGAAAGTACTAGAGTACAAGAAAAAGAAGAATGTATACCTATACTTACATGTGTGAATGAAATATAGAATGTAATTTAGATTTGGATCACTTCTTTGCCAAATAAGTGGAAAGTAACTAGAGTGAAATATGTGAAGAGTGAAAAGTTTTTAGGACAAGATCAACATAGAAGACATGCAAAGCATTTACATTAACTATAGAATATGAAGATAAACAAATAAATAGGCATTTGTATATCCTTGAAATAAGGAATCTTATGTTATCTTAAAGCCTATAATAGTGAGTATATTAGACTAATTTAAGAATCATACGGAAATACATTATCATTCCCTCTTCTAGTGTTAAAATACATCAAATATTCACACTAATGAACTATAACATGTATTCATGGGACTTGAATATGGTAATAATAGAGATAGATACTATGGGAACTACATCTGACATTAATAGGGGGCCATCAACCTATTCATGTGAATACATGTTTTATGACTTGGGACACATCAACCAATTCACACAAACACTTCAACCATTCAATCACACCTCTTATATGCTTGCTACATCAAACATGATTATTTCATACTATGATCACAATAGAGAGATACAATGTTTTATTATTTTCATACCACACATGTGAACATGAATGATCTTCTATTCTTTCACACACACACACACACACACACACACACACACACACACACACACACACACACACACACACACACACACACACACACACACACACACACACACACACACACACACATGTGCGCGTGCACACACACTCACACACACAGAGAGAATATATAGTCTTCATCACTATGTTGAGAGGATTTTTCACCACTAGTGTAGGGAAGATATTCATCCTAGTATATTTATTTAGTAACAAAATATTGTAATTCCACTTTATCATCTATGAGATCTTGAACTTATTTCTTATAGTACATAATATGTTTTAACTACTTACAGTAATGACAAAAAATCTTTTTCATTGAATTATTGTACTTATTACCTAATGATCTCGCCTTATTATTCACTATTGATGTACTTTCCTATTCAATGTATTCACTTGTTCTCTTTTATTCATCTAGAATAGATAAAATCATGTCTTCAAAGGTCTGAGATGGCATCTGTCCAAGAGTAAAAATTACATTATTGTATTTAGAAGATAAACTATTTAACATGATTGTTTTAGCATATTCATCTTGTACTATAGCTTTGACTTCTTCTAGTTGTCTAATGAGAGACCTTAGATTGTTTATATGACTTGATAGAGTTTCCATCACCCATTTTAAACCTAAATAATTAGAGTTTTAGTTAAAACTTTGCATTTACTGCTTTTCCTCCAAAACATTTATTTAGATTATCCCAAATTTCTATGGATGTCTTTTACAAGTCTACATAATGTATCTCAGAGTTTGAGAGGGCAAGACCAATAGGGGACTTTGATTTTTCATCTCTACTTTTCCATTCTAATAGCTTATTCTGATCTATAGTTGGTTTTTATTTTCCACTTACAATTCCCCATAAATTCTTATTCATCAATTGTGTCTAGATTTTCACCTTCTAGGTATGAAAATTGAGACCAAAATATTTTTCCAATAGAACATCTATTTTTTTAAGAACTAACCAAAACAATGATACATGATGCTAGTTCCCTGGTAATGCATCCATACAATAGAGAAAAATCCTTTTTTTAAAATTAATTAATTAATTAATTTTTTAAAATATTTTTGACCAAAATTTGACTATGGACCAAAAAGGACTATTGAAAATTTATAAATAAATAAATGATTGGATAAAACTACATTTAAAAAGTAATAGAAGAATATTAATTTTTAAATATCATAAACAACTACTAAAAAACTATTATTATAAAAACTTTATAATAGACTGAACTATTTTTTATGACATGGATTGATTTGGATTATGTGTATTTTTTGCAAATAGAAAATTTGGATAGAAAAAAACATACATTAAAAATAAATGATTCCAAACCCATGAAAATATGATTTACACAAATTTTGGATAGAATTATACAAATTTTGGATGGCATTTTCAATATATATGAACTCAAACACTTACAAAAATGACTTACATAAATGACAGTGGTTGCATGGACTTTGTGGATATAAATGGTTTATGAAGATAGAAGATTCTACAATCAGTGCTCAAAGATTCCACATAATCTGGTAGATGTTTAATGCATGGAGAGATCAATAAATGCATTACATGAAAGAATCTTTAGATACATAAAATAAATTATAGAACTATATTTTTATCAAACTAATGCAAATGTATATCAAATCTCAATAACGTAGAGTATGTGCTCAAGGTGAGGTATCCATGCATCCAACTTAGACTGTATCAGGTGGGGCATGTAAAATGAGTATGCATGTATGTAGACTAAATACATAGAGTGTTATATAGTGAATGACTACGTAGAGAGCTTAGAATATTGTAACTACTATCTAAGCATAGAGCAGTGAGTGTGGATGTCAAGTAACTTGAACAAATGCAAATTAGACTTAATTTGTTTATATCTTTAGATATATGTAGATATGACCATAGATACACATAAGGATAGTTTAAGTGCACAATCATGCCTACCACACTCCTCTTGGGATAAATCAAGGCCTACGTATTATACCATAGTTGCCCAAAAATGTAATGAAAGATCAAAAATCTTGATCTGATAAATAGACTAAGAAATTAATATCAGGATAAGACTCTCATCTTGGAATCGAGGAGTCAACTGATTTGGTACAAAATGAAAATTTTCTAAGACAAGATCAACAAAGAACACATGTGAAGCATTTTCATTAACTATAGAATAAGAAGATGTAAAAATAAATAGGCATTTAGATCTCAAAATAAAGAATCCTATACTATATTAGAGACTATAATAGTGGGTCTATTAGATTCACGTAAAAACCATACAAAATACCTTATCAAAGATAAAAACATGGTGTGGATGCCTCCTATACTGATATTGGTATGTAAACTAAATGTTTGGAGAAACAAGGCTCACTTGACCCAATATAATATCTAGATTGAATATGAGTATGTAAATTGAATGTGTGGAGAAATAAGGCTCATTTTCACCCAATCTGATCTTTGGACTAAATTTGAGTATGTGAATTGGGTCTTGTGTAATGTTATGGATCAAATGATGTAGATTGTCCTATGATCAAAACTAGTGAAAACCTGGTGATGATACCGAGTGTACCCTGATAATTTAAAAATGGGGAACAAAGACGTGTGATTTTTATTGTGCTGCTTAATCTTGATATTTGAGCAATGTAACTATGTATATGAATATCTAATCAAAATACTATACTTAAGTAATATATATATATATATATATATATATATATGTATCTATATCTATGCAGACTATATGTTTGAGAACCTGTGAATCTAAATATTTGTGTCAACCTATGTATTTGTATGTCTGAGAACTTGTGAATCTAAATATCTATGTAAACCTATGTATCTACATGTCTAAGATATTGTGAATCTAAATATATATGTAAACATATGTATCTACATGTCTGTATAGACTGTATATCTAAAAAAATATGTAGAGTCGTGTGTCTAAATATATGAAAACCTATGTAGACCTACATGTCTATATCTGAAAACATATGTAGACATGTGTGTCCATATATCTAAAAACATGTGTGTATATATAAAAACCCATGTAGACATGTGTGTTTATAAATATGAAAACCTATTTATACCTACGAATCTATATTTAAAAACATGTGTAGACCTATGTGTCCTTATATCTAAAAACTTGTGTAGACCTATGTGTCTATATATTTGAAAACATGAGTAGATATGTGTGTCTATATTTGTATGAAACTCTATACATTTGAAGGAATCTATGTATATTTACCCCAGATTTTGGTTAAAGAGTTGAGACTTTGGTGAGGGTGTGTAACTAAAAATGGTAATGATCAGTTGTAGTAGTGTTAATTAGCAGGTGTAATGTTGTTTTAAGTTTAAATAGTGTATTTATTATGAAATAATTAATAATTGAATGTGTAATTAGATTTATATTTTGTCTATTATGATTTTAACTATAGTGATATTTTTTTGTAATTTTATAGATTTAAAAAATGACTAGAATATTGGTTTAACTTGGATGGGATGTTACACATTGATCTCAAGTCTTGTATGCAAGAAATGGTTTGCAAATCAGAGCTATGGTTCTTGAGATATGGTAATAGTAAGGGATTTATATTAGTTGGTGAAATTAGTGTGCAAGTTTAACCTTAATAAGGTGGTATTGGGTAAGTATGACTTAAATAGGTCATTTGATTCATTTGGTAATTTATTTGGAGCATTTTAGATCAAACCAATTATGTGTATGAGTGAGAGTAATATGTTGAGGATATGAAGAGGTTGAGGCACATATTCATTTTGGAAAGGAGGTTCACTTGGTAAGGAACCCAAACTATTTCCTATTTTTGTTATGTATGCTATCATTTTTCCTATTTTTACTAAAAGTGAACCATTTTAGGGCTCATTTTTCAAAAAATGGTGCTAGTGTTTAATTTTGGGTGCTACTGTCTTCAAAATGGCATTAGTGTCTATGAGGTAGTGTTAATATTTAGTGCTACTATGTTGTATGTAGTGCTTGTGTCGAGTAGTCCATAGCTGTGATGATTATTATTGTTAACTATTTTTTGATGCATGTTAATATTTTTATTTGATAATGTTTGATTTGGTTGTAATCTTATAGGTTAATTCCTACATGAGGGAGTTTCACACTTGATGGATGATGGAGACCTTGTGAGATCTACCTCTAGTAGATTTTGAGATGGATGTGCTTGAGATAGCAGGTTTGACATATGTTGCATTCTTAGAGCTCATGCTCTGGGATAAGCATATGATGACTGCACTATGTGAGAGATGGGATGTAGATACATGCACATTCTGGTTACCCACTAGGGAGATCATTATTACACTAGAGGACATGTATTGGATTCTATAATTATCAATCTTTGGGAAGAAAATTATACTATAATAAGATATAGGTGCTCAAGCCATATAGTGGGCTTCTAGATATTTATCTACCATGGCGGATGGGACCCATCATGTAGGGAGTCTTAGTGGCATATTATTGACCTTGATTGTGACTATCGAGGTTCTGTGATTGTAAAATTTTCTATCCAAATTGATATATTAATTTGTGGCTATATATAGGAATGGCATTTTGATTTCCTATAGTATGCATGATATAGTGAAAGATATCAAGGAGCATGATACTATGTATTCTTAGGGTTAGATGATGTTATCTCACCTATATATGGATCTATATCATTTTACATAGGAGATGTGTAGTGGAGGGATCAGAGCATTGACATTTTTACATTATTGGACATATGAACATATATATATGAATAGGATGGTGATGCATTCATGGGATATTTGGGATCATCTATAGTTGTTTGTAGAGAGATGGATAGGTATGGGACATGTGCCCATGAGGAACACTATGTAGTGCTAGCAATTATTAGATAGTTTAATAGTAGGGGGTATTACTTAGAGACCCTAAAGGGGCTATAATGGGTGGCCTAAGGATAGTACTTTGTTGAGATGGATTTGGGTGAGTTATTAACTACATGAACATTAGGTTAATGCATATGATAAATTTTAGTATGAGCTTGGTGTGGTTCAAGATGTGACTCCAACACCTGTGATATGGTTGAGGAGTTCTTAGGATCTTATGAGGCTAGGTAATATGTCAAGGCCATCTATTTCTTAATTTAAGCCTATTCCATTGATAGATTAGGAGCTTGATATTGATATACTAGATATAGATGATGTGGGAGTGACTGAGGCCTACACAGCCTAATGGAGAAATCATAGATGGGCACCTCTATTTTTGAGAGGTGGGATGATTTTAGAGGATGTTGTGGAGGTAGATCCCAAAAGGATTATTAATGGTAAGTTAATATAATATGCTCATGATTTTTTTGTAAAGTTTATTATGTATTTATATGATGAGGAGTCTTATGAACTATGTGGACATATGCAAGTTTAGGGGACGATGAGTACTAGGATACCACCATTGAGATAGTGCTTCATGAGTTGACATGAAATATTATTGATGATGCCATGCAAGATGGATTAGTGGAGAGGGCCACCAATATGGCTAGGGTACACACTTATTTATTTAACTGAGCTATGATAGCTACCATGACATAAAGGTGAGCGATGATGGATAGAGATGAGGCATGTGCTAAGTTGCATAGGAATACCATTCCCAAACTTGATGCTCTATATGGGGATAGTAGTAAAATAGTATATGACTGCATAGTCTTAAATGAGAGCATATAAAGTATATGGTTGAGTTGGGCATGTATGGTGTGTGAGAGAGTAGATAGAGTCATTGATCTAGGTCACTTAGAGATAGAGGGGCCTCTAGATCTAGATTTGATATAACTAAGAGTGAGAGTGATGGAGATGGCCCCAATAGTCATGTTTACATCATTGATTTATGGAATCTATTTGTATTAAACTTATATTCTAAGTTATATATGGATGTTGTCTAAGTTGGCACTATGTGTAATAGTAACTGGATCTTGTTAGATTAAATGTGTTTAATTGGCTTGATTGTTTGAAATGATGCTATTTGTATATTGTTTTTATTGAAGTAAAATTATTGAATTCATATATGTTTATGAATGTTTAGACATATGTGTAGTTGATTAGGATTTTGTATTTATTGGTATAGGGTTCTTTTGTATTCTATCAAATTTCTATGTGTATATCATATGACTTATGTATGCCATATCTAAACTTATATGGCATGGAGAACCGATGACCATAATCTCATGCTGTGTCAATATAGGAAGAGACTCTGAAACTCAATTTTCATGTGATGCATTGCTAGTGTGTTGATGTGTAGACTCTAGTTCAAAAATCTTGTTTTTTTGATGTGCTAAAAAATCTCTTTGAGTTGTATGATTTCTAGAAATTATATTGATCAGTGTATGAACTAGAGCTATATTTTGATCTCTATAATTATTCCCATATATCTTTATTGGTGTTCGAATTGAAAATGTGCCCTTGGTTTTATATTTGCTCTAACATATCTTGATTGGTGTACACACTGGAGGTACATTATGATTTATGTAGTTATTTACACATATCTTCATTAGTATGCAAACTAGAGATGTGTTCTAAACTTTTTGAACTTGATTCCATTGCTACTAAAACCATGGTATATGAGACTACTCATAAATAGGTGTCATATAAGTCATAGGGCTCATATAATGAGTAACTAATGTTTCCTTAAAAGGAACATCTTGGGATAAATCTATCATAGAGGAATGTGATCTAGGATAGTATTGATATTGAGATCTCAGTTCCTCCTATGTAAATTATATGATCATCGAGTGACATACTAGTCAATGCAAGCTCAAAGTGAATAATAATGATCATTTGAATGTCTATTTATCTTGTGAAAATGAAAATATGGCTTATGTGATACTTAGTGTAAATGGTGTGGTGGATGATGATGAATATAAGGAGGTTTGATAATCTCCCTATCTAATAGTGTAATAAAAACTTCATGAGGTTGATCCTTATCTAAAAATTGTATAACCCCTCCATGTATATCCTATGTTCAGCTCATTGTAGAAGGTGATTTATAGAGTGGCTCATTTCCCTTATTGAGTATTTTAATTGGATTTGGAGTAGGTTCTTGTACCAAATTAGATAATTGAGGCTCTGAAGGGTATATATATCTAAATTTACCTTCGATTATGAAAATATTAACCCTAAATTTGCCACTAATTTTATAGTTGCATTACATATATGAAAGAATGATTTTAATGTTTGATATAGTAATCTCTCCTTAAGATGACATATTAAACTTCTGACAAAGATGTAATGTACTTCCAATTTTTTTGGTTGATAAATCAAATGATGCAAACAAGATTTGAACCTTAGAGTGTATTCAAATGTTGGCTTTGTCTCACCCTGATGTAATGAAGGTAACCTATCATGTGTGACTAGAGGTCCTTTATTTTGTATGTAATGCCTAAGAAGGACTATCTATATCTCCTCATATGTGTGTGTAGACCCACTAGGGATTGTATGTTGGAACCAATTTAGTGCTTCCCCATTAAGGACTTTGGAAACAATTATAGTAGAGTTAACTTATTTTTACTATGAGACATAGCTTTCTCATAAGCCTGAAGGTGCAAGTATGTGTCTCCATGCCCATCAAATCTAGGTAATACTAATATCTAAAATTATGTGACAACCTTGTAGTTGAGATTCTATGTGGAATAGGGTTGTCATATATTACATTGCCATCTCCTTGAGATTGGTATGCTTTATTCTCCAAAGTGAGATGGTATACTTGTTATTGAAAAACACCCACAACATGGATAAGAGAAATTAACACTTGTGAAGGTATATTATCATCATCAAGGGGTTCATTTAATTCTTGAATTTTTTAATTTATCTTAGTCATTGGTATATTGTATTGGAATTATTTTTTAGAGAGGGTTGGCTTGCTCTCAGTAACCTTTAAAGATATGATATCTAGGACCTGGTTAGAGGGAAATGAGCTATCACCCTCATTTAGGTTAGTTTGAGAAATAATTTCTACTAGAGTAAGGGGTTAAGGGGGATTCATTGGTATATCTTATATTTTTAAGTTGTAAAGAAGTATCACATGCTACTTGAATAGAAGGTAATTTATTATCAAGTAAACAAAAATTATGAACATAAGAATAAGTGTGTGTGTGTGTGTGTGCGTGTGTGTGTGTGTGTGTGTGTGTGTGTGTGTGTGTGTGTGTGTGTGTGTGTGTGTGTGTGTGTGTGTGTGTGTGTGTGTGTGTGTGTGTGTGTGTGTGTGTGTGTGTGTGTGTGTGTGTGTGTGTGTGTGTGTGTGACCTAGTGTTTTGTTGAACAATAGAGATAGGTGAAATAGGAGAAGAACTAGAAGGTGTAGATTATATGTCCTCTTCATCATAATTAGAATAATCATCATTATCCCATGGTTCATCAAAATCAAAATTTAATTCATCTATAGAAGTAAGAGTAGAAGAAGTATCATACACGTGCTCATTAAGAGATATAGATGATCTGGAGGACTAAGGTCTCCATTTTTTTATGAAATTTAAAAATGGGCTAGATACATAGACTATAGCTGGTGGAGTTCATTTTTATGATGAAGGGGGACTCTACTGCCATGTATGGTATTGCTATTTTAATTTCATAATTACACTATTTTTCAACCATACAATTGTTTCTATGTTTCTGGTTATGACATGTGGTAGGATAGGGAGACATGGGAGAAGCCCATGTGGTAGGTCCTCCTACCACCATGTGGCCTACTACCACATTCTTACTATTTTTCCAAGTCACCCTATACCCCAACTCGCCTGACACCCCAACTCACCCTACAACCCAACTCACTTGGCACCCCAACTCATCTACCAACCTAACTCAAGTTACCAACCCAACTCAAAGTTCATTTTTGAGCTGAATCCATTTGACTCACTCAAAAAATAAATTCATGCCAACCTATGTTCTAGTTAATTATTATTGGACTAATATTTTCTCTAATAAAATCAGAGTCCAAGCTTAGCTTTAAATTTCAAACAAAACAAAAGATGTCATATGCAACTGCAACCATGGTTAAAGGCTATTTTAAAATACTATTTAAAGGCTTATTTCCTCCCATGATTGATATACGTGGGATTTTAGTTAATTATATCAATAAATCCTACCATATATTTGGGGATTCGAACCCCATTCAGTAAAAATGTCAACCATTTCTAACCTATCAAGAGATTGAATATATTTTTTTCTATAAATTATAGAATATATACACTGAGACTAAAGGGATATAAAAGGATCTTGGAAAAGGGTGGTAGGACATGAAAAGGATGTGGAGAAGATGTTGGGCTCTAGACAATGGAAGAAAAGGAGCTTACGAGTCATTCCATTTTAGAGAGAACACATAACATGCTCTCCATTTAACTTAAATAGTGCCCATATTGGCCAAGCCTAAGCAAGTGAATATTTGGGATTAAATAGGCTGAGATTGTGATGGATATGGGAAGAGAGATCATCGTGTACCTATTTTTCAATTCTTCTACCAAAGGGGAGAGAGAAGTTCATGAAAAGGAACAAATGACTAGGCAAGACCCACCATTTGAAAAATAGTCTTTGTTAATTTACATAGACCCGTATGCCCTTACATAGGGCCTTAGATGGATGGATTGTGTTTATATAGATATAATGATGATGAAATTATTTGACATTAAAATACTCTTTATGTCACAATCAAGGAAAATAGTCAATTAAATATATCTTGCAGAATCGGCTAGGTATGAGGAAAGGCTAAAAATTGGGTTCTTTATATAGCTAAAATGAGTATCTCAAACCCATTTATAAAAAAATACCATGGGATAGACAATAATACACAAATATAATATATCATGCCTTCATACTGCATGGACATAGTGGATTAAACCCTAGTGTCTATTTTGGGATACGAAAAGAAATGATTATACCTTTTTAGGCTCGTTATTAGAGCATGAGGACTAAGGGAAAATGGATCTCATTTCAAATAGATCTATAGCTATCTGTAGATGTAAATAGGATCAAGGAAATAATGAAGGTAATCCATCCACATGATGTTTTTTAAAGGAATGGACTTGGTCATATCGATAAATAATTATTTTAAGAATCTTGATATAGGCTATGTATACATTCTATTCTTATTACCTCTAAATCCTTAGAAATGAATATTTGCCTATCTGATAATGTTTGTGACTAGGGTGAATGATATATGCTATTAGGTTATGCATTTATATTATAAATAATGGATATATATTACAAGAAGTGACCCGAGATGGGATGAGACAAGCTATAGATTTGAGTGTATGTAGGTCAAATATAGTCTTGGAAGGAAGGAAGGATATATAGGTGAGACATCTATTTATCTTCTATTTTTAATTTATATAAGATAGTATGATCTAGGAAAATAAATATATTCTTTTGTTAAGTAAATCCTATATGATTCATAGATAGATGAGGTCATGTTTGTTTCCATTTGAATGGCTTCATGTAACATGCATTCTAAGCGAGATGGTATTGACAAAGACCAAGTTTGGTTATTTCCTTCTAAGTGGTAAATAAGGGAATTATGTATTATGTCTATGTATTGATACAAAGTCCAATAAATACACTTTTTTTACCTCTATTTGTATACTAGAATGATGTGTATGGTTACAGGGTTGTTATCAGGTAACTGTGATTTAATTGCCTCTATTTTATAAGCCAGTGACTATGGAGGGATGTAAATATTTTTTAGTGTGAACCAGATAATTACCCATTTGCCATAGTGTTACATATATTATGAATGGAGAGGATATTACCTATTTGAATGAAGAAGAAATATAATTTTGTTGACGAAAGATGATTGCTTTAGAGCTGGACTTCACTTTCAAATTTTAGCATTAATACAAGTTTATAAAATCCATTCTGATGTAAGTTTATAATGTATATTTAAATATTTTAAATGGATTGGATTGTAGTTAACTAAAATCTTAGAGATGTAGCCTAAATTATGGGTGAACTCCATTATCACCTCTGATGTCACTATTTCATTTCATTTTAAATCTATGTTTGTTTAATTCAGTTGCAAATAAATCGATAAAATACTAGAACTAAATGGGAAGTTATAAATGACATAGAATCAAAAGTTTTTATATGTGGGAATGAGTTTAAAAAGTAACATGATTAATTTAAATAAATCCTATATTTCCACACCAATTATATTCAATTAAAAAATTGAGATAATCTAGTATCTATTTCACAAATGTTTGTCCGATTTACGAATCAAATTTGTTATCAGAGCAACCAATTGCAGGACCTTGTTTAAATTGTGATATACCTCTATTTAGGAGTTTTTAAATATAAAATTTTGGTTTTGAGTCTTCTATTTGAGTTGACCATGCAGAGAGGCTAGTATGAAGGGAAATTAGAAGGTGTTCCAATTCATTGGAAGAAGATAAGCTTCTGACAGTGAAGGTTCTTGAACCATTAGCCCTACATGATCAATGTGGATGAATAACACAACACATGATCACTTGAATGTGAGATTTTTTTGTGAAAGGAACAACCTTTATTCCTTGGGAAGAATTTAGATAAAGTACAAAGCACTTTCAGTGATGCATATCTAAGAGAAATCAATTGTAGTTTGATTACTAGTCTTACATAGAGGGAGGATTGAGGTATGGTTATAATCTAATTTCATATTGGCATTGCCACAATATTTTGGTCTAACTAACTAGTCGTAAAAACTTATTATTTTGGATTATTAATTATACTATGGATGCCTGTGTCCTTGAATATAGGAGCAAGTGAAAAGACTAGTTCCATGGTAAGATATGGAAATGGCAACAAGGCATTGTTTAGTATCAAACACATTTTTACACTTTGAGTTTGAGTTTGTAATTAGTTGAAACATTGCTTTATGTTTTAATATATTTATTAAGAGTTATAAAAGCAAATAGGAATCCATTTAAAACACCAACATTTACTAGACAATACTCAACAGGTGCATTCTATAGTTTTCTTTATAGGTATAAATTATTCTCAAATGTAACTTTGCTTGCACATTTTTGACTGAATCCTTTATGTAAGGTTGCATTGGGAGTAAAGTATGTCTTTGTTTGAATTTAATTTTAAAATCCTTTTGAAAACTATAATATGGATCATCTAACTCTTTGGGATAGAGTTATATATATATATATATATATATATATATATATATATATGAAACCATTACTATTCAGTTATGAAAACCATTAAGAGGGAACAACTCTTATGGTTAAATGGTTATTTAAATAGTTTATAATAATAATGAATATGATATTATTTAGTATGATTATATTTTAATTCAAACACTTTATTCCTATAACTCATAAATGGATCTAGGAAGGAAATCATAACACTTGTGTTTGGAATATTTTGCTATCTTCTTTTTCAAGTTTTCCATTGTGATAAGATTCTAGAAAATAACTCAATTGGATGAGTTGTGGAGGTATGAATCAGGGAGTAGTTAGATGATGAAGGAAACCTTGACATAGGTTTAAAATACTTGGTTTTTTCTCACTTTTAAATGATATTTTCTTACAATTGCTGTTATATTTATGAGTTTATAATAAATCTCTATTATGGAAACTCTCCTAAGTTAACATTTGAGTTTGATATGTTACATGGAAAGATTTGAGGGACACAATAGTTAATTTTTTTGTTTACAGTTTATTGAATTATCCTCAAGTACTATGTATATTATACATTTAGCACCTTAGGATAGACAAAATCTATTTTAGGTTTCTATAATGTCATATACATTTAAGTCCCAACTTGATATGAGCAATGTTTGTATTACAATCTTTGTGAATACACATGTATGTTTTTAGTCACATCATGTAGGTGTATATTCAAATACCCATGTAACATTTGTAAAATGTAAGTATACATGTGTGCAATTTGTTTGTAAATACTTAGGCGTATGTAGCACAAAAAATTCCCTTGTAAGATAATAGAGATAATACCTTAACATTCATACATTACAGAATTGAGAGAAGCTACTAGAGATCATGACTATTTATAAGAAATAGGTTGTTTGGTAGAATGGATACAAAGTTTATTTTAATCTCCATATAAAAGTTGTAATTGTATTTGGACAGTTACTAGTTTCCATACAATGATGTGGTGCAAAAAGTTGTTTAGCAGAGATAGTGAGTACTTGGTACTTTTGAGGTCAAAAGCCTCTTTGTGGGGAGGTTTGATTTGAAGGACTAAGGTCACTATTTTTGATATAATTTTAAAAAGGGATAGCTACAGAGACCATAACTAGTGGAGTGCATTTTTAGGATAGAGGGGGACTCTACCATCATGTATGATAATGATGTTTTAATTCTACACATACACTATTTTTCTACCATATAATTGTTCATGTGTTTTTGGTTGTGACATGTGGTAGGATAGGGAACAATGGGATAAGATAGGCCACCACATGGCTTGCCACCACATTCTTATTATTTCTCCAAGTCACCCTACACTCCAAATTGCCTAACATCCCCACTCACCCTACAACCCAACTCGCTTGTCACCCCAACTCATATACCAACCCAAATCAAGTTATCAACCCAAATCAAAGTTCATTTCTAAGCTCAATCCATCCAACTCACTCACCAGCTAAATGAATGCCAACTGGAGTTCTAGATCATTATTAACAGACCAAGATTTTCTCTAACAAACATGGTTTCCAAGCTTATCTTTGAGTTTCTAATAAAACAAAAGATGCCATACATGTTTGTAACCATGGTTAAAGGTTGTTTTAAAAGCCTACTTAAAGGATTATTTCCTCCCATAATTAGTAGATGTGGGATTTTAGTTAATTTTGTCGAAAAAACCTACCGAGTATTTGGGGATTCAAATGCCATTTGGTAAAAAGGGAAACTATTTCTAGCCTAGTGAGAGATTGAATGTATTTTTTTCTAAAAACTATAAAATATATATGCCAAGACTAAAGGTATATAGAAGGATCCTGGAAAGGGGTGGTAAGACATGACAGAGCTATGGAGAAGGTGTTGGTCTCTAGATGATGGTGGAAAAGGATCTCACAAGTCATTTCATTTTAGAGAAAACATGGAACGTGCTTTTCATTTACCCTGAATAGTGCCCATATTGGCTGAGCTAAGCAAATGAAGATTCGTGATTAACTAGGTTCATCTTGTGACAGATTTGGGAAGAGAGATCATTATGTACCTGTTTGTCAATTCTCCTACTGAAGGGGAGAGAGAAGTTCATGAAAAGGAATAAATTAATAGGTAAGACCCACCATTTGAAAAATAGTATATATTAATTTACATGGGACCATATGCCCTTATATAGGGCCTTGAATAGAGGTCTTCTGTTTATAGAGATATGATGGTGATGGAAGGAATCAACATTACAATACTCTTAATGCCACAATCAAGGAAAAAATTTATTTAAATATATCTTACAAAATCAGTGGAGTATGAGGAAAGGCTCAAAATTGGGTTTTTTATATAGCTAAAATGAGTAGATCAAACTCATAAACAAATACCATGGGATGTACACTAATACAAGAATATAGTAAATCGTACCTTCATATTGCATGGATGTAGTGGATTGAACCCTAGTGTCCATTTTAGGATATGAAAAGAAATGATTATAGCTTTCCAAGCTTTCTATTGGAGTACAGGAACCAATAAAAATGGAGCTCATTTCAAATATCTCCTTGCTTATTCATAGATGCAAACAGGACCAAAGAAATAATGGAGGCAATTGATCTACACACTGGGTTTGAAAAAAATGGACTTGGTCATGTCGATAAAGAATTCTTTAAAGAATCTTGATATAAACTATGTATACATTCTATTCTTGTTTCCTCTAAATCCTTAGAAATGAATCTTCACCTATTTGATAATGTTTGTGACTAGGGCAAATGACAGATGCTACTAGGTTATGCAATTATATTATAAAGCATATATATATGTATATATATATATATCTATATATATACACATATATGTATATAGATATATATGTATATATATGTGTGTGTATATATATACATATATGTATATATATAAATATATGTATATATACATATATATGTATATATATTACATACACACACACACACACACACACACACACACACACACACACACACACACACACACACACACACACACACACACACACACACACACACACATATATATGTATATATACATACATATACATACATACATACATACATACATACATACATACATACATACATATATATATATATATATATATATATATATATATATATTTGATAATGTTTCTTTAAAGAATCTTGATATAAACTATGTATACATTCTATTATTGTTTCCTCTAAATCCTTAGAAATGAATCTTCACCTATTTGATAATGTTTGTGACTAGGGCAAATGACAGACGCTACTAGGTTATGTAATTATATTATAAAGTGTACACACACACACACACACGCACACACACACACACACGCACACACACACACACACACAAACACTGTCATGTCCCCTTTTTAGTCGACATGTGCAGAGTAGATGATTAGCCTATTATGCGACCCTCGTAGGCTGATGAGGTGGATAGAGGGTCTTGATGGAGCTGGGCTTGGCTTTCGTTTGGGTTCTTTAAGACATGAATTAAAGGAGATATTAATATTTGATTGATTTAATCAAATATTAATTATTTGGTCCAATTTTAATTAATTATTAATTATTGATTAATAATTAATAATTAATTATTAATTATTAATTAATTATTAATTATTTATTATTGGGTCTAATTTTAGGATCCTCATTCTAATTTAAGAATTGGTCTAATTTTAAGACCCTAGTTCTAAATTAAGGAAGCCCCAGTCTAATTTAAGAGAATCTAATTTTAGCAAGCACACCTTTGGAGGTGTATAAGAATCTCTCATGGAAGAGAGTTTGTATCCATGCTTATTATTGATATTGATTCTTGTTAAGAAATTCTTCTGTGAAGACTGAGCCAAGGGTTCCAGGATTCCAATTGCAGTGAAGAACGTCAACTCTTCATTGTGTGCGATTCAGAGGTTGTGAAAGATCAGCCGATCTATTGCCGAATTGAGAGATAACTTCACCCAGAAGTTATCATAGTATTACAGGTATTTGAGAGATAACTTCACTCAGAAGCTATCACAAGGGTTTACAGGTATTTTCTTTATTTTGGGTTTTTGATTCAAGAATTATCCAGATATAGATCTTTTGTGTCAGCCCATAATTCTACAGATTAGGATCAGGCATACAGGGTGTGTTATATCAGTGGCCGTACGACTTCCGTACAGATCTGCGAAAAATCCGTACGCATCTACAGAAAGTTCAGGTACCGACATCGGCGAACAGGAACTCACAGAGACCGACATCGGTCGACTCATCACCGACGTCGGCAAGGGGACCACTACAGGTCGACCGACGACGGCAGTATAACCGAAGTCGGTGACTGTGTTTTTTACACAGCAGGCCGAGACGTGCCATATTCAACCCAGTTCACGGAATATTCAGGCTATAAGGCCGAACTTTCGATATTCTTTGTATACCTGACAGAGGATCTCAAATTGTAAGCTTATGAGCAAATAAATAAGAAATTATACTGTGATGTATTCATCTATTTGAAGATATTTTGCAGAAATTCAGATAAGCAATTGGAGCTTTGTTTTGATATTCGAAGGGATATTACAGTGGTATCAGAGCTAAATCCTGCCATCCTGAGGGTTTAGAAATTTTATGCAGCCACAAGAGTTGCGACCACACGGGTATTACACACGCAGTAAAGCTTTGCTTGAAGGCACTCAAGTTCTAGAACAACCGCCGGAAGACATGGGTGATGATATTGGCAGGGCCCGTATTCCTCACCATCCGAGAGACCAAGATGATCCAGAGGTTTTACTTACTCTTAGAGAACTACGAGAAGGGCAAAGGCAGAATAACCAGGTATTACAGCAGTTGGCAGCAGCACTGCCAAGATTGGGTTCTCCGAGGAGACATTCCCCACACCGTGAGGATGTCAGGAGTGTTGCAGGATCACAGCGAGGCCATGGGACTGTTTCTCATACAGCGAATAGGCCTACTAGGCCTATCTTTGTGAGATAGGAAGCAGAGGAGGTGATAGCAGGTGAGGAGCATGAGGAGACATTTACGGACACACTTAGGGCAGCGACTGAAGAGTGGGAGTCATTACCACATGTGGTCAGGGAGATGATTACTTTTGACCGATTCCTCACACAAAGGAAAGAACATTATCGAGGTCGACAGAATAGGAGACCAAGACCCCAGAACAATGATCTGAAGCAGGCTACGAGTAGGCTCACACTAGCAACATTTGACGGTAGTGGTAAGGTGACAGCACATGCCTGGGTTAGTAAGCTGGATACATTTCTCACATTGCGATCGATGAGTGAGGAAGATGCTATCAGATATGCGACACTACATCTTGAGGGAGTAGCTCACGATTGGTGGCACCATGGGATGGTGACACTCCATCATGATCGGATCACTTCTTATCAGGAGTTTGTGGACAGGCTGGTAGAGCGTTTTGACAGGAGGGATCCAGAGTCCTATTTCTGAGAGTTGGCACAGTTGTGCCAAAGCGGCAGTCTAGAGTCTTACATTGGTGACTTCCAGAAGTTATCAGTTATGGTTCCTGACATTTTAGAGAGGCGACTAGTAGTACTCTTTATGGAGGGCTTGACAGAACCATTGAGAGGTTGGATCAAAGGCTTTGATCCTCCTTCCTTACAGGAAGCTATGAGGAAGGTGCGCAGTATGGAGATGGCAGCCCCATCAAGTAGATCTAACTCCAGAGGTACTTCTTCATCGAGAGACCATAAGCACTCCAACGGGGATACAGAGAGACCGGATTTTAACATAGATAAATCCGGGGTTAAAAATGATTCAAAGGCCAATCCAGCAGCACCACCTTTGGATCGTGAGGCACTTAATGATCTACGCAGGAAGAAGCTTTGCTTCTACTGCAAAGGTCCATATGATATCCATCACGATTGCCCTTTGAGGCCTAAGGGCAAAGCAAATCGTGTGATGTGGGCGTATTATGAGGATGCAGAATCAGAAGATTCCGAATAGCAGGGTAGTTCTGAGGGGGCAGAGGCTTCAGAGCCTAAGGCAGAGGTAGATGTAGAGCTTCATATACAGGAGGTACGCCTATCCAGCATTCAGTCGGATGAGTCATTCAGACTCCGTGGAGTTTTGGCAGGGCAGAAGGTTACCACCCTTCTTGATACAGGAGCCACACATAATTTCATAGATGCTAGATTGGTGGAGGAGCGTGGACTCACTACCGAAGATTTTGAGGGGATTAGAGTTAAGGTCGCCGATGGTCACACTCTTAAGTGTGAGCGCATGATTAGAGATCTCCCATTGCGCTTGAACAACTATGAGTTCAAGGCTAATTATTTTGTAGTGAACATGGGGGACATAGAATTAGTCTTGGGTATGAAGTGGCTTCATTCATTTGAGGAAGTTACTCTTCATCTCAAAGATATGGAGGTTCATTTTCAGGTTGATGGAAAAACACATATTCTTAAGGCAATACGGGGCAGCAGCTTCAAGCATATGTTTTTTCATCGGATGGAGATGCCTATACGACATGATATGATAGAGTGCGATGATGAGGGCACATTGGCACCAACACAGGAGAGATATGAGGACGAGCTTTGTCTTGAGGTGAGTTCAGTTCAAGAGTCAGCACATGTGGTAGAGGCTCAGCTTTCTTTTACAGGGGGGTCACATGTTGATGACGATATGCGTACAGGAGACAGAGGTGATGTGACACCATTGGATGAGAGTGGTGATGGACAGGGCCTGGAGTTTGTGTTGGTTGACAGCACTGTAGATCGAGACTTC
>JARHVA010002303.1:57500-77500 GCA_037957365.1 Torreya grandis | reverse complement strand
TCTTTGTAAAAATGAATAAAATTTGATGTTTTAAGTCTTAGATTTGTAAATATTTTGCTATAAATGTGTGTGTAGGAATTTGAACATTTTTTTTTCAAATCTTGCTTCAGACATAGCTAGAGAAGAGATATGTCCTAAATATGTAAATATTTTTTTATATATGCATGTCAAGGAAGTTCAAACTAATTTTTTTGTGTGGGTGGACATTTGTTAAAATGAATGCTAGTTTATTTATATCTTTATTTTTTAGTGTCAAAATTACCACCGGCTTTCACCTAATAAAGTTTTAATAAAATTGAATTCAATATGTAATATTTTTAACGAAATCTATGGTAGAAGATAGAATTTAGAATCTCTTAAAATAAAATAATGTTTTTATTTTAATGCTTTTTTAGATAGATACAGGTTTTTTGTGGTCCCTAGTCATATAATTTTTTTAACATAAAATAGCCACATAGAATAAAATATATGGATAAAAACAAGACCTAGATAGCCAACATGGTGGCAAGCCCAATGATTTTAAAAAAGGATAAACAAAAATTGAAATTATAGAAATGGTTTTGAGAGTAGATCTTAAACATAACCCTAAGGCCAACCAACAGAAAATAGTTAACCAACAACAATAGATGATGAAGAAAACTAAAACCTTCTTCAAGGTAAATCTATATCCTTTAGGTCCTTAATAAAGACAATTTCCTTACACTTAAATTCATTGGTAGTGATTTCATGAAAAATTGAGCACTTGCATTTCTACAAAAGGACATTACTACATCCCATAAAAGAAATGGCATTATTGCTCTCAAGTTTGCACTACATCACCTTTGAAACAACCATTTTTGTCAATTTATTAATCTGGTACAGAGCTACACAGAGCCATGATCCACCATTTTTAACAAATTTTTAACTACATCCACCCTATCTCTATTATGTTGAGTTTCCCTCCATCAAGTTATTTCCATATTTGGGCATTTTAACTTCACCATGGGTGGTAGTGTTAGAAAGTGTCCATTCAAAGAATCCAAAGAATATAATTTTTTCTACAAATCTTCAACAAATCTGACTAGGAGCATAAAAGAGTTTCCAAATCATGAAAGGATGACACCAAAACTAGATAAGAACCATCCGAGCTAGTGAATTATAATTTAAGGAGAGGACCCAAATTATGCTTGGAAATGTCCTCCAAGAGGCTAACACGATGTTATATCTTGATGAAGAAAGACACCAGATTAGAAACCTCCTCAATGTCAAAAATAAACACCATTATATTTGAAACAAACAAATCATCCACCTCTAAATTGATGTGACTATGGATGAACTATTCTAGATAATCTATTCCCAACACCATTGAAATAGCCTTAAATAACTCTTACTTTGGCACCTAGAAAATGTTTTATAATCTCACTCAAGATATTCCCCCTTTAAATTCCATCTCTCAAATAGAGCTTCTGCCATGGACAACAGAGTGGTGAGCACAATCACAACCCCAGGATCCATTGAAAACACAACAGGACGAATAGAAGACATGCTATAAATTAGGTAGAGATCTAGGTTGAGAGAGAAAGGAGCATAAAAATAAATATATATATTAAGGAAATTAGGACATATAAGATCCATTAAGAGTGATCTAATGTCATCATGGAAGCATCTTGATACACACATACTGTAGGCTTACCATCACACAAGCCAATTCAAGGATCCCTTTACATTTATGAAAGATCATCACTGTGAGAATAATCATGATGAAAAATCATGGTGAAAGATTTAATAAAATATTATAGCAATCAACTAAAAAAGTTGATAGACTTTGAAACACCTTTGTTAGATTGAAAAATGGTTGTGACTTCTCATTTTTGTAATTATTTTAAAAAAACACAATAAAAAAAGAATGATAGTAAAAATTAACATCGCAAATTGATAAAAATAAGGGATGGGAAATTGTCCCAAGTTTCCCTCAAATTATCAAATCAAATCATATCAATTTGATTGATGCCATGATTGGCTAGGAAGTCATTTGTAACATTAACTTCATGGTAGCAATGGTTACACACTAGGGAAGCAAAGAGAAAAAATCTAGCTAAAACACTTGATAAAATATTTTCCAACTCTCAAGAAGTAGTAGCATTTTTTTAAGAGAAAAAATGATAATATGTGAGTCCCATTTGATGATGAGCTTATTGATATTACATTGGATTTCAAGTTTAATCCCATTAATAAGTGCCCATGCCTCTACTTCATTATTAGTGTCTTCTATAATTTTCATGGACATAACTCTGATCAAAGATATGCTATAGTCATGGATAATACAACCAGCCCTAGATGCCCTCATATTTCCTCTGGGATCCCCATTAAAATTTAACTAGAACCACCCTATTGGTGGGGAATTCTAGGAGTACTTACCCTTTCTTACCTTTTCCAGTAACTATTATTGACCCATTAATGGGGATTTTTCATTGTAATGTTTTAATAAAAATATTTTATTATAATTCATGTGGTCACATATAATCAAAGATGATTAAAATATTCAACTTGAAAATCTCCAAATTACCTTGGACATCCTCCTTGTAGACTAAGGTTTTAGTCAAAATCATGATTCTTTGATGTAGACAACTATTTGTTTATAAAACCAAGTTTTCTATGCTAGACTTTCATGGGACATTTGTCACATCCTTTCAAATAGAACTTTTTAAAATAAAATAAATTATAGCCTAAAGACTTTGGTATAAATTTGGGGAACATTTTTTTTGTTCACAAACAAAATTTGAAAATAAAGATAAAGGAGGGGTTGGCATTATGGTGACATGCTAATTAATAAAGTATAGGTAAGGCCTAGGCTTGAGGCCGTAGTAACTATATATGTTTTTAAAACTCAATTAGGTCTAGAGTTAGTGAGAACCCTACTTATAATATAATAGTCTCCATAAAATAAATCATAACAAACAAGGAAGTTAGAAACATAGTTGCAATTATTACCAATATGTTTCTAATTCTCTTCATTTTGGGAGCTTCAATCAATATGTATGTGTAGTGAAAAAAAAGAATATTTATTGTCATTTCCTGAACTTAGAGAATCATTTGTTTGCTATTAGATTAAATGTGAATTACTTATTGATATGTGTTTAAAAAGTTCCTTATAACATGATGCAAGCCATATACTTTTGTTAGATGATTTGGAATAGATTTGTGTGTATTTTGTGGTTTCTTAAATTATGGCTGAAATAACTTTTCCCTACATAGATATTTCCTATTTCTTAACCTCATCAATGGTTCAAATATTTGGTAAAGTTCTAAAAATAAATCTTGACACCTTTATGTAACCTTCTTGCCAACATGAAGGCATACATGTTCCTATCTATTATGTACATATCAAATAGAAAATGTTTCCCCTTATAAAAATAAAAATAATTGTCACAAAAATGAAAGGGTGTTGTTATTTAAATGTTGAATTACAAATATTTAAAACATGTTGAATATTATGTGTGGCAGACGATCTCCTCTATATGATCTTGTTCTGTAACATTTGAATTGGTATCACCATCATAAGCTTCATATATAACATTTGAATTCATGTCCTCATCCCTGGCATCTGGTAACAAAAAGGTAATGGTAACTAAACTATTTTAGTCACATGCTCTTCTAACAATTATACCTTATTACTTTTTGGAAATTTATTAGTCATTAAGCTCTTGTTATCACTAACTTGTCCATTCCAATAATTGTATTGATGTTACAAACATTGGACACCAAATTAATTGCACATAGTACCTGATCATGCTATTTCACACAAAGGGATCATTTTGGTCATGCATAACATCATATATGATGATATTATCATAATAAATTATATGGTTTGAAATAAAAAGTACCTTTAAAATAAATACCCAACCTTATACAACCCTGTCCTTTCTCTATCATATGATTAATTCCCTACCTCAATCCAAGTGAAGCAACTTATAACATAATTTTTTTATCCAATCAGCGTACACCAAATATTATTATTTTATCTATCCTATTAAAAAATCTTCTATGCCACTTTGTAAAAGTATTATATATATATTTTTTGTACGCTAATCAATATAATCTATTTGGTAAATAGACTCAACAATAATTCCAAGATAAAACTAAATAATTATAAAATAACTCCTCTGAAACTAATAATTTAAAAATGTGAAAATAAAATTTTTATTTACAATATATAAAAGATATTTTCTATATCTTTATAATGTAAAAGACTGACTTAACATATACATCTTATTTTCCTAAATATAAAAATATTTCTATTTTGAGTTAATATCCTTATTTTATAAATGTTAATATATAAAATATAGTAAAAGGTATTTATAAGGTTACAATAAAATAATTATCTTCTCATTTCATTTATATTCAAAAAATAAAACATTCAATTAAAAAAATTATATTAAAAAAAATTAAAAGAAGATGATTTCTAGTATTAAAATGAAGAAACACATTAATCATTTATTAATAGATATGAAATTTGATTTATGCAACATCAAACACATGATAAAATGCGATTCACAATCGATGATGAAATAACTAAAACTTATATGGAAGGATCTGCATGCTGCCATGCATTCTCAACCAAAACTCTTAATTGATTCAAGAAGATGGCCTATTCAGATAATCATGGAAAATGGAAGCCAAATCAATGAACCAGAAAATGCAAATGAAGAAATGAGTTATGATAGAGAGAACAATGTGTTAAATAAATTGGTGTCATGGCATGGAGAAAGATAATATAGAAATAGGGACACATGGTCACACTCACATAGTCATACCCTTCCACTGTGTGATAATTGTATTGATGATAAACCAATGCCAAGGTAGACTATTAAATTTTAAAAGCACTTTATTTGGATATGATTGCATGGTTGCTAGTGGAGATTGTGGTGAGGCTTTAGAATATGGTATGGGCTATGGATGAGCTTACAAGGTTAGTAAAATTTAAACCTTGCCCAAACCAACAAGCAAAAACGGATCCTCCTCTAACTTCTAGTCATAACCTTAATCTTTGCATGAGAAGATTGACAAAAAACCATGCTAATAATAACTATGCAGTCTAGTTATTTTAAATTCCTCTATATGCCCTGTGTTGATGTTTCAAAAAAATTAGTAGTGGCTTTATACCTTAAAAGCTTTTAGAAGTTTGGAAGCATAATGATGTCTTATTAGGTTGTTTAGGAAATGTTTTTTTTAATGATAGAGGTTGAGTAGACCCTTATATCCAGTCAATTCAACCCAAAAATAACTGAGACTAAAATTCATTTCATGGGTTCAATTATTTTGGTGTTTTTGGGCCAGTAATTTTTCTTTGAGGAGACACAAGCAAAAGATAGTAATGACTTTCGAAAACCTAGTCTCATATCTAGGCTAATTTTTTGATTGAAAAGTGTATTTATTGATAAAAAAATTTATAGTATAATGCTAGTTATACAAAAAAGATGAGTAGAGAAGTCACACCTAAAAAACTAAGTTATACTAGGTGAAATAAGTCAAAAGGCTAGCAAGATAGAAAATAACATAAAAATAATAATAGCAAAAGCCCACATCTATAATACAAATTTTTTCCCTTTTTCTTTGTAACCTCAAATTAACATGTTAGACATATAACCTCTAATGGACTAGCAATAACCAACAGAGGTGCAAGACTATGTTGAGTTTCAAATAGGGGTTGGTCCTTGTTAGATTCCAGTGTTTTAGATTTATATGATCTATTGATACTGCCACTTGAAGCATTATCTAAAATATCATTTGGCAAGAAGACTCTACCATAATTAAATCCAAATTTACTTTCTTCCCTATATCATCTAAATATATTTCTAGAACTTTGGCTGGAAAAGTGTGCTCATACAATTTCAACATTTAGGATGAGAATGGTGATCCTTTTGCATTTTTGACTTCATTTTATATGGATTAGCCCCCTTGAGATGGTCATTTTGATGGCATAAACAATATCTAAAATTAGTGTTTTCATAATCCAATATTTAAAACCAACAAAAAAACTTATCATGTTAATTGTGTTCCTATGAGACTATTATAAACTTGCATTTAACAATTAAGATTTATTTATGGATAATATAAATATTTAATGATTAATAAAATTGTAAATTATAATGTTAGGGCCAACCTTATTTGTTCCTCATGTTGTTGAATATTGAAAAAAAAATTCCTATGTCTATATTTTTTTTTCATATTATGATCAACAAATTTACATAAAATTTGTGGGGAACATTGACTTATTGAATATTAAAAGGATGGGTCAAAGAGTTATCTTTAGGGAGATCCTTTTTCATGATACTGGGAGGAAACACTTACATTTTATATCTCAATTGGTTCATATGTACTACCATTGTCCTTATTAATGTAAGCATGTAAACAATGTTGGGAGATTAAATTATGGATTACATGTATTTTTTTTTTTATAAAAGTGAAGTATGTGTTCAAATAAGAGAGGCCATGATATAGACAATGTATGGCCTCTTTGATACCACATTATTATGAAATAATAATAATAATAATAATAATAATAATAATAATAATAATAATAATAATAATAATAATAATAATTAATAATATTTTTGATGATACTTTAAAATATGTAAATATAATAAGGATTAAATTTTTTTGTTTTAAATCTTGTTACACAAAAGATCATTTCACTATGTACCATTGAGATTCATTTGTTTTATGAAATAAGAAAGCAAACAATAGTATGGAAATAGTGTTAGATTCTATAGTATATTATTAAGGTAAATTATTTTCTTTTTTAGTATTGAAGTTGAAGGTATATTTTATTTTGAGTAATATAGTCACATTTAATGTTTAATAGGTGTGTAGTAATGTCAGACCTCCATTAGTCAATTTTTTTATACCTATTGAGTTTATTGTTTGAAAGAAGTGTTGTAAAAGTTTTTACAATATATAAAACATTTAGTTCACAATTTTTTTACAGATACTCAAACATAATATATTTGATATTAATAATAATGTTTAGTTTCTTTACAAACCCTTTAATCTTTAGTCTCTTACCTCAATTTTTTTATCATTGGTAAAAAAAGGTTTTATGAACTAGTGACCTAACCCTATAAAAGAAACAAGCTAAAAAGGCCAAAAAATCTAGAATACACAATTACAATAGCAAAAACCCAAGCTTTTCCATAAGATAACTGAAAAATAGTTAAAAATAGGGCCATGCTCTCCAAAATTTAAAACAAATACAAGTTCCCTAATACAAATCCATAACTAGAACTATTGCTACAATATCTCTCTCTCATATTTTTTTTTTGGGATCTGAGAGACATGTTCAAAGGATTTAAACCATATTTTCCATTTAATTTTTTTCTAGAATTCAAAACTTTCCATTCTCCCCCCTCCTTAGGATTCAGTAATATGGGGATAAAGATATCCAAATTATCCCTTGGAATCCATAATGGTAGTTGATTTGTCAATTCTTTCCCAATGAAAGGGGTCTGAACCAATGAATCTTTACTTGCATCTACATTAACATTTTTCTCTTGTAGCATTATTTTAGGGTTTGATAAAGAATACTTAACCAAAGCCTTTACATAAGGTTCCTCTATTTCTTGGGTCTATGCCTCAACTTCCATTGGGGTTTCAAGAACTAATTTTGGGCCCTCACCTTCGTCCCCATTATCATTAGCTTCTTGGACCGTAATATGTTCAATCCCATTATCCTTCCACTAAGAACAAGGTTTTATGACTTTGTTACTTTGACAATCATTAAATAGATGCCCAATTTTAAAAATTCTATGGCACTTAAAAAAATCCCTTCAAATTTCAAGGTTTGAGTCCAAATTATGTTTCTAACATTCATCTTTCCCTGTGCAAGAAAATATTTATAAATGTCTACATTTACCAAAACACGAGAAAAAGTGGAATGCCCCCTTTCATCCCTCATATCATCAATCATCAAAAAATATCTAATGGTGTTCCCTATGGCTCTAAACAACAAATCATCCCAAAATTGATAAGGAAGGTTTGGATGCTTAGTCTAGATTGGTTTAGTGTTGAAAGTTTTAGGCTGAGCATTAAAATTAGGGTGCTAGGGCTTAATCAAAAGATTATAATTCTCCCAAGCCCAATAAAAATCTCTTATCACACCTTTAATTTTAACTAAATAAAAAATTAGGATAAAATCCCTCTTAAATAGGTGCAGATTTCAATCTTACCTTCAACAAGAAGTTGCCCTTTTTTTGAAATCCAACTATGAAGAATAGGAAGAGATAGCTAAAAACTAGAATAATTTAATACATTATAATTTAGTTCATTTAATGTTTTATAGTGCCTACTCATTTATTGTATGAAGGCCCTTCATTGAATACATTCTATAGAGATGCCTAGGAGTATAGTTCTTGCCACCCAAAAAGTATAACTATACCATCCCCAAAAAATTATAGTTCTATCACACTCAAAAAAGTACAATTCTATTACACCCATTGCATTTAAGTTTGAAATATAAATTTATTAAATATTATGTAGTCTCTATTTGAAGTTTTATCTTAATATTTGTTGTAAATTCATGTTAAGCATGTAAAACTAAGGTTAATTAATATCCTGAAATGTTACATTATTGTGTTGAAAGTGTTGGCAACATTTGCTAGCTGGGAGCCATGGCATGGGAGATTTCAGTTTAGACATCCATGGAAGTAGTATGTGAAAATAGGAGTGAAGCTTTGTTATTTAGCGTATTCTATCGTAGCCTTGCATGGATGTCTTAGATCTCAGATTTAGGGAAATATTAGTCTAATAACATGTTTGCCAGCCCCAAAAAAGGGACATTACAGTTTTGGTAAATGAACACTTTTGTTTCACTATAATGCATTTTTTTCCAAGGGAGCTTAAATTTTTCTCCAAGGATTAAAATTAATTTTGAGGTGAGAATTTTATTTTTCAAGGTTGAAATTTATTGTATGAAAACGTTGATTGGAATAACTTGTAAAACACAAAAATTTATAGCAATTCATTTTGAGGTGTTTTTTTTTGAAAGTAAATTTTTTTTTAGGTTCTTCACTTTAGTATTGTTTTCATATTATTGCTTGGTTGGTATGAGGTAATTTTAGCCATTTTCAATTGCATATGCACTAAAAAGTGTTAATTGTATACGCACTAAAATATAAAGTGCCAAACCTTTGTAATCTTGGGGGGTTATTACTAATAGTTTCAAAGGGGGTTATTACTGATATTTTAGGTGGGGTTGCTTTTTGCCTTGTATTCTCTTTTGCATTTTTATTTTTACAAATATCTTTCCTTCACTATACTATGGATTATAGTTTAGTTTCACTTCTTACACCATATAATTATCATGAGTGGAAAACCAAAGTACAATTTTTTTGAGTAAGGGTTTACACATAATTATCGTGTGTATTTAAACTGATCCAAAACTAGATACATAAACAACTGAGTTGTTTAATCAATGTGCTAAATCCTGTGGTCTACTATGTTTGTCTATATCTCCTAACTTATTCTTTCACATGCCACATGGAATTTGCAAAATCACCAAATAAGTTCTAGACCATTATTGAAGAACTCTTTGGGAAGAAGGATGTAATGAGGGGTCACGAGCTAGAGAATAAGCTCATTAGTTAGTAAACATAAATTAGATCTCATCATTCAATATAATACAATGCAGACTTCACATTCTATTCATTCGGTGTTGAAGAAGCCATACATCAAAGTTAGCCAAGAAGCAGCAAAATTAATGGCAGAGATGTCATGCAACATCAAACACATGAGAAAATGTGATTTAGAGTCGATGATGAAGCAATTGAAACTTTCTCTGAAGGATCTACACACTGCCATGCATTCTCAACCAAAATTCTTAATTGATTTAAGAAGATGGCCTACTCAAAAAATCATGGAAAATGGAAGCAAAATCGAAGAACCAAAAAATGAAAATGAAGAAGTGAGTTGCTATCAAGTAAGAAAAAAGATGTTAAATAGATTGGTGCCATGGCAAGGAGAGAGAAAAGATAGGAATAGTAACATACCATCACACTCTTAGAGTCATACCCTTCCACTGTGTGCTAATTGTATTAATAAGAAACCAATGTCAAAGCAGACTATTGAATTTGTAGAAGCACTTCCTTTGGCTATGTTTTCATGGCTGCTGGTGGAGATTATGGTGAGGCTTGAACATGTGTCGCAGGCTGTGGTTGATCTTGCAGGGCTGGAAAACTTTAAGCCTTGCCCAAACCAACAAGTAAAAAGGGCTTCTCCTCCAACTTCTAATCATAACCCTAATGTTGGCATGAGAAGATCAACAGAAAGCCACGCTATCCTTAAAATATTTAAATACCTCAATCTATCAATTATCCTTATCCTTAAAATATTTTGAATATTTTATTACATTATATTTCACTTGGTCGACATTAAACTATATTTACCTTGGTCATGATTAGCATGCTTTCAGGGATTTATTTATCAAGTTTCAATTCCACACCCATGCATAAATTATGTCCTTCATCATTAACACACCCTTTATCATTAAAATGCCATTCAAGAAATAAAAACTTCATATGCATAGGATTTTGAGTATGTACACTTCTATGACATGCTCAAGGAAAACAAAAAAAAAAGAAATAAAAAACATTTTTTACATTCAAGTAATTTTAACACAATTTGTAGTTGTTGCAAAATATTTTATGTTTACTACAATTCTTTTATTTCAGCCTCACGTAACCTCAATTTTTTTTGCCATATTCATTTTTTAAGATGCCCCAAAAAGTACTTGGACTTCCACAATAGTAATGAAAGGCTGTCATGTAGTTTGTTTTGGCATATACGAAACCCCCATAGAACAAGGAAATAGTTTTCAACACTTTCTAAGAAATAATAATGCTATATGACAAAATTAGAGTGATTCATGCAATTTTAGATTAATTTATAGCTTCTTTACACATACATGATTTAAAAATATTAATATCAATAATATGTACAAGAAATATTATTGGAAACATATAAATATCTTTAGCTTCATATTTTTCTCATGGTTCTCAAATAAAATTAAATTTCCATCTGCTATTATCTTTTTCAATGACCCATTTTCAATAATGACTTTGACACTAATGATCTAAATACCACACATAAGTAAAAATACAACATTTTATTCAATAAAATGAATAAAGCTCACATAATTGTATTAAATAGGTTTCCAAGTATAAATAGAACTTAATGTAATAAAAACATTCACTTACATGAAACTCAAATAACATGCCCAATTACTATCTACTTATACAACTATCTATAAGTATATTTTATCAATGTTGATTAAGATATTTTAATTTATTGTAACTAAATGACAAACTCTATGTGTGGGGGGAGGGGGGACGACACATGCATATGCATAGGGGTGTTTGTGTGTGTGCATGTGCATGTGCATATGTGCATGCAAACTATTTGATCACAAACCTCAATAAGAAATATATAAATACAAAATAATGCTAGTGCACATAAGACATTAAAATACAAGGAATTCAGTGTAGATACTAAAATCCGATTTATGTAGAATCAATTCTTGTACACTTAGAAAACATCCATGATGCTTATACCTTTCAATTATAAAACTGACCACTACCAAAAGGATTGCATTCACTAAATATTTGTGCTTAAATTACTTATCTATTAGTCTGATCACTGTTGTTCTAATGAGCAAGCTTTCTATATTGTGTAAAAAGATCTAAACATGATTATTATCCTTCACTATCGATTTTAAAACTACACATATTTTATAGCTTTTTAGACACTTACATCCCACACAAACCCCTATGTTGATGAAATTGTCCAAATTTGCTACAAGTTTCTACCACCCAAAAGCCATCTAATTTTAAAATGAAACATATCCTAAAGGTTTGCCTAAGTGTTTTAGTGCAAGATATTTGTATAAGGGATTGTCCATGTAGGTCACCCATTGATGGAGAGGTCCTTGGGGTAGCTCGACACTATGAGTCCACTAACCCATTTTTACCAAAGTCACTGTAAGGGTGATGAAGTTAAGGTTTGATAGTTTTACAAAGAGAGACATAATGTATACTTGATCTGAATATATTAGATAAAAGGTAATAAAAAACCAATAAGGCTCTAGCTGGTCGCATCCAAATTTAGTTAGAATTTTGTACTAGATACTTATGTCATAGTCAGACACTTGTGTCAATACAACCATCCACATATGATGCAAGTGCACAAAGCCACAAAAATAATATTCCTAGAGTTTGAAGATTGTTTCAATATCACCTTCCAATCCAATTTTAGCCTATTCTAAATTAGTCTTGCATGATCATAGTAAACTAGCTAAATATAATTATTCCATTTTATTACAATATCTATCAATAGTTGTACTTTACTATATTTATTAATATCAATTGTATAACATATCATTTATCTGAATTTCTATTACTTATCCAATTCATTAGGTTAGTTCACCATCCTTGTGTAAAAGATAATTTAATACTCCTTAATCCTAAATATCCTCTTATCTAAATTTAGGGTTAAATATTTGGTGAAATCAACCTTTGTCTCTTTCCATGCAACTCTTAGTGTGCTCTAGGGATTTTTTAATCTTTCAGTTGTTAGAGTTTGATTCAAAAATAAGATTTTTTCTCCTAAAATTATGTTTGATATGTCTCAAAAATAACTTCTTCCTCCTCTTAACCCTAAGGAGGGTGATAGCTACCATCCCTCTAACCAGGTCCATGTTATCCCTCCTTCAATGGGTAAGTAAGATGGTATGTATATACATGATCAATCCAAAGCATGTATCATTAGTACTTGTGGATTCATAAAATGTAGAAACATTACTATGAACAAGTTAATACAAGAGTTAAAAAATAAACTTTAGTGTTTTATTTCAAAGATCACGTCCTTGGAAAATTAAATCACACACCCACACAATAAAAAATATGCTAGTGTTAAGCATATACTTGTAGCTTCCTCTAGCAATGTTATACCCAACAAGGTTTCATATCAAAATGAAAATCTACAACATAATAGATCTAAAATAAGTTAATAAAAAAGTGAACAAAATCCTAATAAGAATGCAAGTGAAATCTTAAGATAAATTATTCAAAACAAAGTAATTCAACTACCTCTTGTACATCCTATAAATAGATCAAAATACTATTGTGCATATCATAGAATGGTGAGCATTATATAGATTATTATTTTATATTAAATAAAAAATATAAATTTATAAAGATAATGATGATATTAGTGTAGGTTTTTATTTTTCCATATTTATTAATTAGGGAGTATTATATATTTTTGCATACATGGAGTTTTCCTACATTCGTGGGATAGGCTAGCTTATGTGGAGATTGTGTGTCATATTTGTGTCATAAGGTGTCATAAGAATGTCATAAGATACTCCTATTTTGGGTATGGGAGTTACTTCTCTATTCTTGGCACCTTGTCACCAACTTTTTTGGAGGAGTCTATTCTTGAGGTGCTTTGACCACCTTTTGTGGAGGAGTCTATTCTTGGGGTGCTTTGACCACCATTTGTGGAGGAGTTACTTACTAGCTCTCCTATATGTATTCTTCATTTTGGCCATTTCATTTTAATAATTAGATTTTGGTTTTCTCCATTTTTGTCTTGTGCAATTTCTCTTATTGTGTTATTTTCAAATTGTTTTAGCATCTTGTGGTGTGCACTTGTTTCAACTTGTGTGATCATGTCTCCATTGCACTTGCATTATCTGGATTCTGGCAACAACTCCGATATGGTATTAGAGCAAATTCGGTAATCTTGTGTCTGATTATGCTAATAGTTTATTTTGAAATTCTCACTTTGCTTTATTATTTTTATTTTTTAAAAATCCATTACATTTGAGAGCTTTGGTAGAGTTTTTTGAAAACTCATGCAAATCCATACGGATCTTGTTTAAAAATTTACTTCTAAGTTAGCATTTGCCAAGACATTTTGTCTAGATCTGTGGTTTTCTTCAGCAAGGTGGAGGAATTTTGGTTTTGTCATTTTGCAAAAAAAAAAGAATCTTTGCATTCTGTTTGCTTTTTGCCTGTGTGATACCACCTTTTGGTAGAAAGAAGTGAAGGTTTCCAGCCCAAGGGCTGCCCAGACTAGGCGCCTACCACTCCAGGGGTTGCCCACTCACAACACAAGCAAACAACACTTCAGTTTTGTGCCAAGCTTCTATCCTTCCAGCAGCAATAGTGTTTTTTGTAGACCCACACGTCCTTTCCAATAGCCAACCAGGCCGTACGACGTCCAAGTTTGCTGTGTTTTTTAATTTTTTGCAAAAAATCAGAACTTGCCTTTCTTTTGGGATGCCTCCTGTTGCATTTGCTGTTTGCTGATCAAAAATCAGCTTCTGCACCTCATTTTTGGTGAAGTCTTGTGTCCAACAGTAGTTCCAGCCAAGCCTTCAACTGTACGACACCTTTCAATAGGCTGCATTTAGTTTTTTTGTCTTTTCTAAGTCAAAATTCTGAACTGTGCATTTTTGGACACCTCTGCCTTACTTGGCATCTTATTTGGCACCTTTGGACATGTGGCTCTATCCAAACTATCTTTGATTTATTTTTTTAGTGTAAAATTGACTTTATAAAACAAAAATCAGTCAATTTGACTAAATATTAAGGATTTTAGACAGTTTTATAATTTGGGGTTTTTCAATTAAAACTTGTATTTTCGCCTGTCGAAGATGAAGGGTGAGGCCTGGATTGGTAGGAGGCCAATTACCCCTCACAAAAACCTCATTTGGATTCTTCATTCTGTGTCGAATCCAATGAGTGGTTGGAAGGCCACTTTCTCTCCTTATAACTAGCATTTTTTTAATGTTTTAGTGTTTTTTTTTGCAAAAACACTAGTTTATGAGAAAATTATAACTTTAAAATCTTGCAAATGGTAGCTCAATTTTGGGTGCCATTTTTTGCAAAAGTTCTTGTAATTCAATTCTATACAGTGTAGACTTGTTATTTTTCAAAAACACACTAGTTTATAAAGTGCCAAAAATTTGGGTCTCCTAAGATGCATTTTCAGCTGAGTCTGACGTCATGTTTGCTTAAGTCTTGCACTGATTGCTCTAAGACGCATTTTCAACTGAGTCTGATGTCTTTTGAGCATGCACTTGCATATTTGGGGGGGTCAACATTTTGTGGGGGGTGTGATTGCTTTTTACAACTTGCTTTCATTCTCCTTTTTGCATAAATTCACAACTTGCAATCAACTCAACTTCACCTAAATTCAGCTAAAAATAGATTCTTTTCAACTTAAACCCCTAACACCCTTCAACTATCATGAATGGAAAGTCAAAATGTCAATCATTCTTAGAAGCAAAGTGTTGTATAGGATCACCATGGGTACAGAAGTAGAATCCAACATAGATGCTGAAAAGGTTAAGTGGTACAACTGTAGTGATGAAGCCTTTGGGTTATTGAGCTTATCTGTGTCTCCATAACTTCTCTTCCACTTCAAATCCTCCCAAAATCCTAATGACATATGGGACACCTTAGAAAAGTTTTTTGGGAAGCTTGATGAGATGAGAGGTCATGAGCTCGAAAACGAACTCATAAGTCTAAGTCCTAGTAACTTTGACACCCTACAGAACTTCTTCACTAGGTTTAAGGCCCTTAGATTGCAATTGAAATAATATGGGATAGAGAAGAAAGATGATCAACTCATTCTTTCTATTCTTGTAAAGTTAGGTCTAAGCTATTCAGTCTTTGTCTCCACTTTCCATGCCACAAAAAGTGCCCTTGGCACTACATGGAAAATGCCTTTTTTGGATTTATTCATTGCCAACTTGAATAGGGAGTAAGATAAGCTAATACAGATGGGCACAATGAAGTCTACTCAACCCCAAGCTTTGATAGCTGTAAATGGTAAAGATAAGACTTCAACAAAGGAGAAGAAGAAAAAGAACAAGGACCAGGAGAAGAAGAAAGAAAACAATAATCCTGCCAAAAACAACATTGAGTCTTCATCCTCCAATGCTAAATCGAAGAAGGAGAAGGTTAAGTGTGCCTATTGTAAAAAGACAGGGCATGATGAACACAAGTGCATGAAGAAACAAATAGATCACCTAACTCATCTTCTGGAGAAGGACAACATAGGTGTTCCTGAGTCCATCAAGCATAATTCATCAACACAAGATTCTACTAAGGCAAAAGGTGAGGGTAAGGAGAAAGAAAAGGGCAAGGCCCTTGTAGCAACTATAGCTTCTGTATCTTCATGGGTCATAGACTCAGGTGCTTCTCACCACATGGGCTCTTCACTAGTTGAGTTTTCATCTTTAGAGCCTTGTAGCATGACTTCAATTAGTTTGGGTGATGAAACATCAATTTTTGTTTCAGGGAGAGGGTCTGTTGAAATGGAAGGAGGAACATTCAATAATGTTTTAAGTGTTCCTTCTCTTTCAACCAATCTCCTATCAGTGTACCAAATCACTCACATTGGTCAAGGCATGAGAGTTTAGTTTTCACCAGATTCAGTGTCTATCAGGGAGTTGCATAGTGATACTATAGTGGTAGTGGGTAGAGCAAATCACCAAGCTAGGTTATACACCTTCTCACATTTTGCATCAGATTCTTCTCTGAAAACATTGTTGACTCATTCAGATGGAGTTATCAAATTGTGGCATGAGTGGTTTAGCCACCTTAACTACCGTTACCTTGAGCACCTTAGAGTTTTCGGATCCCCATTCATGGCCTGCATTCCAAAGAAGAAACGCAAAGCTATGGAATGTCAGTCCAAGCCTTGCATCTTTGTAGGATATCCAGATGGTATTAAGGGATATCACCTTTTAGATCTAGTCACACATGAGTTTTTCATCGAGAAAAGTGTCCATTTTCAGGAGAGTCCTAGGGACTCAACACTTGACACTTCTTCTCCCTCATCGGATCTACTTCTTCATGATGATTCCTCGTCAGATTTAGATCAGCCACAATAGGTTCTTGAGCTAGAGTCATCTTCTTTCTCTTCAAGTTCAGATAGTGAGGACAGTGATGAAGTGTTATCCACCTCTAGTCAGTCAGAGGATGAGGAGTTAGCACCTGACTCACCCACTTTTGGGGCACTTTGGGCCAGATAGACACTTGAGAGTGTTGGCACTTGGGTAGGAGATCTTGCAGATGACAGACGTACTAGGGGATATTTTTAGAGAGATCCACATGCCTTCTTTGCTACAATTTTGGATCCATAGACTTTTTGAGAGGCATCGGGGGTACCTAAGTGGGATAATGCTATGGAGGAAGAATATTCTTCCTTAATCAAAAATCACACTTGGGACTTGACATCACTTCCTAAGGGAAGAAAGATGGTTCGATGTAGGTGGATATATCAGACCAAGTTTGCAACAGATGGGTCGGTTGATAAGTATAAGTCGTGATTGGTCGTCAAGGGTTTCTCACAGGTGGCAGGCATTGACTACTCAGAGACCTTTGCACCCATTTCAAAGATGACTTCTACCTGACTCACCTTGGCTATTGCCACAACACCTGGTTGGAATGTGCATCGGATGGATGTGAAGAGTGCCTTTCTTCACAGAGACCTAGAGGAGGAGATCTACATGGAGCAACTGCCAGGATTTGTTCAAGATTCTTCTTTAGTATGCAAACTTAGGAAATATATCTATGGCCTAAAACAAGCCCCTTGGACTTGGTATGCCAAGATGGATTCTTTCCTTCTCATAGCAGGTTTCACTAGGTGCCATTCTGATCCTAATATCTACTTCTTGTGGCAGGATGATCTACTTCTGATTTTGGTTCTATATGTTGATGACCTCTTGATCACCAGGAGTTCTTCATCAGCTATTGCAGTGGTGAAGGCATCTCTCTAGGATTGATTTGACATGACAAACTTAGGTTTGTTACACTACTTCCTTGGCATCATGATCTCATAGTCTAATTCAGGGATTTCTCTTGCACAACCTAAGTATGCTCTTGACTTATTGGCTCAGTTTCACATGGCTGATTGTAAGCCATCTTTGACTCCCTTTCTATCAAGAGTCAAGCTTGATGCTGATTGTTCTTCACCATTGGTTGATGCGGCTTGGTATCGACAACTTGTTGGTAGCCTCATCTACTTGACTCACACCAGGCCTGAGATATCATATGCAGTGGGACTTGTCTCCAAATTCATGCAGGAACCCCATGAGCTGCATTGAAAAGCAGCTAAGTAGATTTTGCATTACATATAGGGTTCACATAGATATGGGATTCATTAAAGATTTGGCACAGAGGTTGACTTGGTTGGATATATAGATTCAGACTGGGTTGGTGATTCACAGACTCGTAAGTCCACTTCTGGTTACAGTTTCCCTCTAGGTTCAAGTCCTGTCAGTTGGTCTAGCAAGAAGTAGAATGCTATTGCTATATCATCCACAGAGGCAGAGTACATGGGAGTTGTTAATGTAGCTACTAAGGCTATTTGGCTTTAGGGGATTCTTTCTGAGTTTGGCATTTCTATCAGGCAGCCCACCATCATTTATTGTGACAACTAGAGTACCATTCAGATTTGTAGGAATCCGATTCAACACTAGTGGACCAAGCACATAGAGATTCACATGCATTTAATTTAGGAGCTTATTCATAGTCAGGTCATTGACTTGATATTTTGCCAATCTTCAAAGTAGGTTGCAGATATCTTCACCAAACCTTTTACTAAGAGCAAGTTCATTCACTTACGAGCTCTTCTTGGGTTGCATTCTACATCTGTAGCAACATCATCTTTAGGGGGGGCCTTCTAGCCTCTTCTTTTCTTTTATGTCTCTCTTTTGGGGGGAAATTTTTTCCTACGGGTTTTCTCCTTTTCTCTATCTTATGGGAGATTGCATTTGTACATGGGTACCTCATCAGGCCTAGTTGCTGGGACCCATTTTATATTTCCACACTTCCCACCTAAACTGCGCTTATGGGGGGGTATTAGTGTAGGTTTTTATTTTTCCCTATTTATTAATTAGAGAATATTATATATTTGTGCATACATGGAGTTTTCCTACATTTGTGGGATAGGCTAGCTTATGTGTAGATTGTGTGTCATATTTGTGTCATAAGGTGTCATAAGAATGTCATAACATACTCCTATTCCAGGTATGGGAGTTACTTCTCTATTCTTGGCACCTTGTCACCACTTTTTTTGGAGGAGTCTATTCTTGGGGTGCTTTGACCACCATTTGTGGAGGAGTTACTTACTAGCTCTCCTATATGTATTCTTCATTTTGACCATTTCATGTTAATAATCAGATTTTGGTTTTCTCCATTTTTGTCTTGTGCAATTTCTCTTATTGTGTTATTTTCAAATTACTTTAGCATCTTGTGGTGTGCACTTGTTTCAACTTGTGTGATTACGTCTCCATTGCACTTGCATTATCCGGATTCTGGCAACAACTCTGATAGATGATACTATCATCTATACATCAGCCAAGAAACTCACTCACATTACGAGTACCTATCCTAAAGCATAAGTGCCAAGATATAAAATATTGGTACCAAAAGATAATTTAAGACACAAACAATAGTAAGTGAAAAACCTTAAACAAGAAAAATGTCAAAAGGCAAAACTACAACACACTATGTTATGCAAATATCAAGATGAAAAAGTTAAAGATCCAAATTGAGTTACAAAGGTGGAAATCACCAGCCTTTCCTCATATCAAGAGCATTTTAATATCACTAATCTTGTAGAGGAAAATTAATTTATAGATATCAAGGTTATTGAATATCAAGATACAAAAGTTTATTGTCATTTATTAACTCTCTTATATGTATGTTTCAACATGTGGATGAAACTAATGAAATTACAATAAGTATGGGATCACTTCATTTAAGATTTTCATTTTCTTTGAAAAAATGTTATGTTATTTTTCAGCTTACTTATAATCCAAATGCTTGCAATATTGTGCTTGGAAAATCATGGTTACACTTAATAGGATCAATGGTTAATAGAAATAATAGTTTCATATCATTTGATCATAAATACAAGCTTAAATCCTCTTCCATATAATTAATTATATC
>JARHVA010002303.1:0-52500 GCA_037957365.1 Torreya grandis | reverse complement strand
TTTCATCAATCTTGACATATGTATATAACTTATCATGTTCAATTTTATATTTAAGTGCATTATATACACAATATTTATTCATAGTAAAGTTGTATATAGTTCCAGATTATTGCTTTCTTCGGACTATGATAATTGGAAAAGCTAAAATATGATGTGGTAATTTTTAGGCAATTTCCTTAACTTCCTATAGAAAACAAATACTATGCCCTTTGTATTTTTTATTTCCCTCCTATTTCATGGGTCACCTAAAGAATTGGATTCACATGGGTGATCAACATCTCTTCCACTTGGGTCAAGTTTTCCAATTCAGGTGGTTGGGGCCCAAGATCCATGTTATTTACTTCAAAAAATCAGCACACACCTTTCTCTTGATGACATATTCTACAAACATGCCCTTCAGGAGCTCAAAAAATAATCATACCAGGGTAAATCTCTCATAAAATCTAACACATATGTGGTGAAGCAAGTTTATTTAACTCACGTCAAAACAAAAATTGTATAGTCTTGAAATTTATACCAACATATTTAGTTATATTAATATTTATTTGTTCTTAATTTCTATGGGATCCTTGCATTTTACTTGGCCAATTCTATTCAATAATTTTAAAATTATTTCTCTTATTTATTCTTTTGACAGTGGTTTATTCTATTTGATTCTTCATATGACCCTTTATATCATCATCATCAATATTATCAAAATTGAATTCCAATGACTCTATCAATATTTCTTGTGGGGTTTCTAGTACACACTCTATTCCACTTTCACTTTCATGAATAGGGATTTCAATAAATTCCATCATATGTTCTACTTATCTCTATTTAAATTTCATCATTAGCATCCACATCAACATTATTTTTTCAAGATGATGTCTTTGTACTCTATCTCTATTTCATTTTTGTAGTAGCTCTCTTTTTTGCAATAGTCATTTTATCTGCATGCATTGCTCTTTGTGATCTTCTTCATAATACAACATGGTATTATTAAGAAGTTTGTGTATGATGCATTATCATATATTCTACATGTTCTCTCATTTGTCCTTCTAGATCTTTGATTATCAATTTGGCTCTATGTTTTATGCATCATTATCTTTCATAGTTATATTCATTTATTCTATCCTCATTTGTCATCGGCAATTATCATTTTTATCTTTGGTATTCTCAAGAGTATTCTCTTCAAAGTTCTCACTTTTATTCTTTATATTCTTTTTTCTGTTGTTCATTTTTAGACTACATTTTTCATTGATCCATATTCCCTACATACTTATTGAATAATTTTTCTATTAGTCATATAACTATAATGATATTATAATACATTCATATTAACTAATATATAGAAAATATATATAGTAACTAATTAATCTGAAAGTGATGTAAAACTCATAAAATGATATAAAATTCATAACCTTAATATAACATTAATTAAATATTTAAATATCATATTTTAAAAACAAAACTAAAATTAACAATCATACATAAAATTATATCAATGTAAATGAAAATTTTCATTTTTAATTATAATTTATGTGAAAAGACACATTATAAAATGATATAAAACTCATAACCCTAATATAAAATTAATTAAATATTTAAATATCATATTTTAAAAAATAAAACTAATATCAACAATCATACATAAAGAGACACATTTGGGTATAAATCCAAAAACCCCAACTGAAATAAGGTATGACAAATTGATATGATATTTATTATCTTATTTATGTTAGGATAAATACAATTAATATGAATCTCAATAAATTTTGTGTTTATCCATAGATATTTAATAATTTTTTTTGTATATTAGGGTTTGGGTTTTTTTGAGAAGCCAACAAAATTTATAAAGGGAAGTCAATCCTCTCCCCAAATCAGATTAATATTGGATTTTTTGTATTTTAAAGTTTTAATTACATATGATTTTAATTTTATAAAACAAAGTATAAAATCATTGAGAAGAAGGTGAGATCATTTTATAAAATATAAATTCATTTAAAAGAAGCCAAACATCATTACAATTTTTTTTAAATAATAATAATAATAATAATAATAATAATAATAATAATAATAATAATTATTATTATTATCATTTAATGAAGTTTAGTATATATATTATTCACTCTATAAAATATAAAATCATTCAAAAAAAACCCAGAGATCATTGTCCTATTTTCTACTAAAATTAGGGTTTTGGTTTTCTTTTTTCCCCTCTAAATTGAAGTTTATAAATATTATTTATATATAGAACCAAGAAAAAGTAGCCAAAAATTAGTGTCTTAAATATATATTTTAATTGAATTTATGTTATAAAATTTAAATATGATTTATATTATTAGATATGCTTTATCTAGATAAAGCCTTCATTTTACTTACATGGATGGGTGGAAAACCTATTTTGCTTGTCTTGCCGATTAGGGTAGAGAATGTTTCAATAAATGTACCATTTTAATTTGTAAATTTAAATTATTAAATTTTAAATATGATGTATCTACATTCTAATTATTTATTTATTTTATTTGCATTTCTTTAGGATTCAATTTTCTAGCGTGATGGAAGATAAGATATAGTTAGGGCAAATTTTTCTAATATTTTTAATTTTTATTACAGTAATGAAAATTGAAATAAGTAGATTTTTTACAGCAATAACAAATAAAATATATATGAATCCTTTACACATATTAGAAATACCATAAATTTGAATTAAAATTTGCATTTTTTTTACTATTTTGTTTGTCCTCTGCTTTGTCTTGCATGCTGTGATGTTTTTATTATTTGAATTGGTGAATGATTTTATCTCTCTCTCTCTCTCTCTCTACACACACACACACACACACGTGTGTGTGTGTGTGTGTATTTCATTTTTAAAAAATGGTATAGTAGTTAATAATCCCCCAAAAGTTAGACTTTAATTAATTAATTGTCAACCCACTCACACCATCACACCCTTTTATCCCCTCGGATGTCACTATAGAGAACACCTATCAATGCAATTATCATGCTCTAATCAATTTCTACACCTTCATCATTGTATGATCGATTATATTAATAAATAACCAATATGAAGTCAATATCTATTCATGAATAGACACTTGGCTAAAATATATTTTAAAGATTAGGTTTTTTTTATTAAATCATATACTTAGATGAAGTCAATAAAAATTAAATTGTAGTGAAAATTTTCTTCACATTCCTACTTGACTAGTCAAGTGTATCCCACCATTCACATATAAACATCATATATTTTAAAGAATTAAATCCAACTAATAAGATCTCTTAGACCAAATATACATTGTTCCATACATTATATTTGTTTGTCACACTTAATGTAAACCATAAAATAACTATGCACACCTCTAAAGTTTTATTTTTTTAATAGAGATAATTAAAATAATGTTTGTGTTATTATTAAAATTATATATTATAAAATTAATTATTGAAAAATATATGTGTTACATGTTTGTAATGTTTTGAGTAGTAAGGGGAGATGATTTTGAAGGTTCTTTTTGAAAAATATGTGATCAATAATAATTATTTATTTTATATTAATTTGAAGTGTATAATAAAGTATGATATGTTTATATTTGATGTGATGTCTTTTTTTAAATAATAGTGTTATTTAAGTAAGATGTGTGTGTGTGTGTGTGTGTGTGTGTGTGTGTGTGTGTGTGTGTGTGTGTGTGTGTGTGTGTGTGTGTGTGTGTGTGTGTGTGTGTGTGTGTGTGCGCGTGTGTGTGTGTGTGTGTGTGTGTGTGTGTGTGTGTGTGTGTGTGTGTGTGTGTGTGTGTGTGTGTGTGTGTGTACATATATATATATATATATATATATATATATATATATATATATATATATATATATATATATATATATATATATATATATATATATATAGTTACATATATGAACAATTAATGTGGTACTTATTTAAGGAATGCTTCCATATCCAACTCATTAATAATCAATCTCCCTCTCACTTTTGTATGTTCTATATGAAAAATTAATGTGGTACTTATTTAAGCAATGTTTCCATATTCCAACTCAGTAATAATCAATCTCCCTCTCACTCTTGTATGTTCTATATGAACAATTAATGTGGTACTTATTTAAGGAATGCTTCCATATTCCAACTCATTAATAATCAATCTCCCTCACACACACACACACACACACACACACACACACACACACACACACACACACACACACACACACACACACACACACACACACACACACACACACACACACACACAACTCATTTAAGGAATGCTTCCATATGATCAAGAAATAAATAAATCAAATATTTTGAAGCATATTTTTATACTGAGATAATAGATATGTAGTCATTCTAAAGAACCAAAGATCACTTGTTGATTGAAGATGTTATTGTGAAACAATTTTATAGTTGCACATATTAAAATTTTTCATTTTATTATTTTGTTTAATACATTATTTTTATTGATAAAATCTATATTCGAGTACATATTTTTAGATTTTGTGATTTTATTGCATACTTTTCTTGGATCCTCCTTATTTCTAAAATTCTATTAGAGCTAGTTTCTCATAGGGTAGTTGTGGTTTTCTAGATGGTACCAAATCCTTTGTCAATGATAGAAATTGTATATTTTTACATTATTTTAGCATGTACAACATTATCACACAACTTTGGGTGATGGGATGTGTGTTCACACTCAATGTGAATTCAAACTTAATTATCTTATAAAGGTGAGATGTATTATGTGTAAGATATTTTTGATGTGCATAATTAATTTAATATTTAACCTCACACATATTTGAGAAACATTCAGTAAAATTAGGTGTACTTATAGAATGCTTCTACCTTCTACTCTATCAATAATCAATCTCCTAATCATCATTGAATTTCCTCTATAAGGAACATGTGTCCTTTTATGCATAGTCAAAAAATCAGGTATCTTAAGCGAGTGAGATATATAGGCTGACACCATTTTTGATAGAGGATCTATGTCATTTCTAATATGTAGGGTTGCCATCAAATTTGAAACATGGATAACCAAATGAGAAGGGAGGAAAAAAATGGTATAACTTATTTAAGAAATTTACAATTAATTATTATATTTTATAATATTTTATTTAAAGTAGACATGTTTCTATATACACATAACATACCTAAAATTAATGTTAAACATCATGATAACCTAAAAAACACTCTTAAATTTATAATGGAAGCATGATAAAATCTTCTAAAATTTATTATTACTTTAAAAAATATCCCTTATCTTTTTGTCTATATAACTATACATTTAATTAAATATTATTTAATATATTTTATAAAATTTAATTTATAATAAACATATATTTATATGTAAGTGACATATCTCAAAATTTAAATTAGTGTTACCTTGTCATCATAATCTAAAAAGGACTTATTATACATAGTTCATATGATAAAATTCTTAAAATTTATCCTTATAAAGAAATAACAACACATTGTTCATAAGTGGCACATTTTTGTATATTATGTGGCCTAATTTCTCTACACATGCCTACATGTTACCATGATTTTTTATCTATAAAATTCAGGTCCATTGCCTTATAAATACTGTAATTGGATTAAGAACTTGATCAAAATAATTAGAAGAATTTGATTGTGGAGCTTTAAGCCATTGGAATGTTTTCTCTTAATTAATTTTCATTTGATGATCTAATTAGAGATAGGATTAAGGTCAACTTGGCCAATACTAATAAAAGGCATGGTAATTAGGATGGAATCATCAATGGGAACAAGGATGTTATCCTTATTTGAAGATTATTCTCCATGAACTCTAGATAGTTGCAGCAAGAAAGGTGACGATGCCTGACACTTGCTCTAGTTCCTCTTACTCACCTAGGTCCTCTTAGATTCCCACTCATTATACCTCTTAGAATTGGTGTAATTTGAGCTCTTATTTCTCCTATAACAACTCCAACATGACTACTATTAGGAGTATTGGATTATTGAGACTGATTTAGTGAGTTGTCCATTAAATTATTAACTTCTTAGCCTTAATAAATCCAATTAGAAACATTATAGGAAAAAAATATTAATTTATTTTGTTGAAATTACATGCAACATTTTCTAACTAGGAGCCAAGGTATGGGAGATTTTAGTTGCAACATCTATGGAAGTAGTATGTGAAAATATGAGTGAAGCTTCATTATTTAGTGTATTCTGTCGTAGTCTTTCACGAATGCCATGGATATTATATTTAGGTATATATTAGTTAATAACACACTTTCTTGGTTAGTAAATATAAATTAGATCTCATCATTCAATACAATAGAATGCAAAATCCACATTTTGTTTGTTCCATTTTGAAGAAGCCATGCATTACATTTAGCCAAGAAACAAAAACATTAATGGTAGAGATGTCATGCAACATCAAAGACATGAGAAAATGTGATTTAGAGTCGATGATGAAGCAATTTAAACTTTTACTAAAGGATTTGCACGCTGCCATGCATTCTGAACCAAAACTCTTAATTGATTGAAGAAGATGGCCTATTCAAAAAATCATGGAAAATGGAAGTGAAATCGAAGAACCAAAAAATGAAAATGAAGAAGTGAGTTGTGATTGAGTAAGAAAAAAGGTGTTAAAAATATTGGTGCATTGGCATGGAGAAGGACAAGATAGGAATAGTAACATACTGTCACACTCTCATAGTCATACCCTTCCACTGTGTGCTAATTATATTGATGAGAGACCAATGTCAAAGCAGACTATTGAATTTGTATAAGCACTTCCTTTGGCTACATTTTCATGGCTGCTGGTGGAGATTGTGGTGAGGCTTGAACATGTGTCATAGGATGTGGTTGAGATTGCAAGGCTAGCAAACTTTAAGCCTTGTATGCCTTGCCCAGACTAGCAAGTAAAAAGGGATCCTCCAACTACTAATCATATCCCTAATCTTAGCATGAGAGGATCAACATAAAGCCATGCCATAAATAAATCCTAATCGTAACCCTATTTTTTTATGTTTCAAAAACTTTGCTAGTGGTTATATATTGTGAAACCTATTACATGTTTGGAAGCATAAATGTGTCAGCCTAGGTTATACCCAATTGTCAGAATATAATTTTATGCTAGAGGTTGAGTAGACCAATATAACTACTTAATTCCACCCAAAAATAAATGATTTTAAATTAAAATAAAAAATCTCTTTACAACATATAAATATAATACTTTTGGGGAGGCAAACTTCAGTATAGAGTTTAATCGATTTAAGACCTTCTTAACTTATTAATATGCTAAGTATTATAAAGGCAAATGTATTGTTTTGGTTCATGAGGTTCTAGTGAATTGGGTATTTTTATAAGAGATATCCTTTCTCAAGAAAATATGGTATATTTTAAAGTAAATTTGATTTTGAATGGTTTATTAGATTGTTTTATGAAATTTTGTTTGGGTGGGAAATTTGTTTAAAGAATCCGATTGATGTAAAATATTTTTTTTTATAAAATTATGTAAAAAGATTTTTATTAATGTATAAATAAATAAAAGGTTATAAAAATAATTTTGGATGTGGTTTATATGAGATTTTCAAGTGATATTTTTTAGTGAAATTTTATTTGTTAATAATATTTTTATAAGAAATATTATAAAATGATTTCTCATAAAAAAGGTAATTTTTGAAAGTATTTTTGACTTTAATCATTGTATAAGATTTGTTTTGTAGAATTTAACTAGTTTATGATATTTTCTTACAAAATCTTGTAAAATAATTCTTTATAAAAAAATATTATTTTTTATTTATAAAATAATTCATGATAAAAAAATAGTAATTTTTGAAGTAATTTTGATTGTGATGGTTACATAAGATTTCTTCATAGATTTTGAATATTGTCTAAGATTTTCTTATGGAAACCTATAAGGAGATTTTTTAAACATTCAATTAATATTTTTTTTTAACTAAATTTACAACATAATTAAGAATATCATATAGATTTATTTGTTTCATTTTCTTTAAAGATGTTATTTTAATTTTGTATAAAATTATTAGTAATCTTTTTTCTTTTCGAGTATTCTAACATATTTTGTTTAAGAATTTCTTTTGTAAGATTTACTTTGAGAAAAGTTTTGATTAGATAAATTTCAATGTGGTAAATGGGTCGTAAGGTTTTCTTGTTTGTTACCTTACAAAACAAATAATGAAATTAGGAAAGGCTACTCATTATTCGATATATGCAAAAAATATTTTTTATTGATAACTCCTTACTTTTTCATTCTTATCCATCTTATCAGAAATTTATGTTTCTAGATAAAATTGCTACATATTTTTGATTCTTCAAGCAAATAACAAGGAGACATGATTACGGATTATAGATATTCCTAGTAATATTCAATATGATAATAATTCGTAGATATCAATTGAAAAAAATATTTTTCATGGCATACAAACACATGTCCAACATACTCATTAGATGTGGTGTTTGCCTATTAATCAATTTGATTATTTACCCCATTTGGGTTGGGGATAATCTTTAAAACTCAAATGTTAAAAAAAATTAAATACTAGATAAATTTATTGAAGGTAAGGCATGTAAGATGTAAAATGGTATAAATACATCAAAAAGGTTTTTTTAATTTTTTATAAAATTATTAAAATTATAAATATATATGTTTTCAAGATAAATTGAAAAATATTTTGGCATATATTATGATGAAAACAATAAAGATAAAAGTGAAAAAAAATTAAAATATGCTATATATAAAGGATATAAGTCTGTTTTACATTCCAAGTCGACGTATGACTATTTGATATGTTAAATTCATAATCAGTTTGTAGTATTATATAAAAATGAAAATGGACCCCTTTTTCATAACATGGACTAGAGATACATAAGAGTTAAGAAAAAAAATTTATGGAAAAAATAAAAATAAAATGTGTTAAGTAATTAAGTGTTTCTATGGACATTTTCAAGTTATCTTCTTCTCTTATTTTCCTTTTAAAAATTTTGTGAAATTTGTTTTGTTTGTTTTAAATGTTTTTAAAATAATTTATTTAAATTGGATTTATTTAATAATATTAATTATAAATATTAATAATAATTATAATAAAAAAATAGATTTCCACTGGATATATAATAAAATGTTTTTTTAAAAAACAACCTTCATCTAAATATATTTTAACTAAATATTTTTTATTTAAGCATTCATTTAATTATTAGTTTGAAAAAAATTAAAATGTTATATAATAAATATAAATTATACTTTTATTAAAAATAATCAATAACCTTCTAATATTTTCATATTATAAATATTTATTCTTAATAAATGTTGTCACCCATCTTCAATATTGATATATCCCCTCCCTTTATTTTTTGTTGATATTTATATTGAAGGTGGGTGGCATAATTTAAGAGGATTCAAGTTTTTAATAACAAATTTCATATGATTATAATTATTCTATAATGGATATCTTAAATACATGTTTAGATTGGTGATCTTAACATGACCCAATTCATGACAAATCTATGGAATGGTCTAGCTTTTTGCTTAAGATAATTGCTACCAAATAGAGTAGATAAAATAACGGGCCTAGAGTAGGTGGAATAATAATGATGAAGTAACATAACCAAACTACACCAATAGTGTTTGTATTCCCCCTACAACCTCCACCCTATGTCATCCATCATGGTGCCATTCAAGAAGGCTGAAAATAAGTATGGATCATTTTTGCGAGTTTTCTCTTACAAGGATTTTGTTCACCCACAAAAGACCTCTCTTTAAGTCTTTTCAAGCCCTTACATTGTGAAAATTTGAAAGAGATGCCAACAATGGAAATTTCTCTTCTTGGGATAAAACCATTAATTTTAGCATTAAAAGATTCTATAATTAGTTTTAGATTTAATGGGGTTTGGCCTTGGTTGGAAGAATTGTACCTCTGGGTCTATTCTACCTGGACTAGGGATTGTATCATACATATATGTTCAAATGTCTTTTCTATAATTCAGTTCTCCTCACATAAATATTATTATAGAATTTTTGATTAGGGACCTTGGTTTTGAAGTAGAGTTGGGTTCTTTATTACCCCTTGGTTTTTATATTTTGATATTAGCACTCTGGTGGTGTCCAAAATGCCATTTTGGGTTTAGCTCTAAAATTTTCCTCTTATTTTTTGGTTTCCTTCAGTGTGGGAGTCTATTGGAAATGTCATGGGAATTTTCATCAAGATGGATTGTGAAAGGTCCAAACAAGGAATTTTCACTTTTTTCATATTTGTGTGGTGGTGGACTTCAACAAAGGTCTCCCAAGTAGATTATAATTGAAACATGATAATTTAAGTTGGATCCAAACCTTGGATTAGGATAAAAAATATTTTAGATGTTGGTTCTACCATCAAATTGGGCATCTCTAGGGAATATAACCCTAGTGAATAAACCCACAAAAATAGACCAGCCCCTTAAATCAAAATGTTGGAAACTATATGAGCCTCTATCTTGAAAGGATGAAGAAGCAAAAGTATTAAACAATCTTCATACATTTCAAGTCAAGTTAAATTATAAATATGGATTATGAAATAATGATGGATTAGAGGCTAGGGCATAAACACCTATGTAAAACCCCTCTCACAATGAGACATTTGTAGATATAGTTATAGGTGGAGGAATCAAATGATCTTGTTCTAATCTTTTAAGGTTTTACTAGTTTAAATCCTATGTAGTTAAAGGGTCGAGTATGTTACTAATATAGGATACAAACTATAAATTATTGATTTAATTAAACTTTCTCAAATTATCAAGTGAGAGAAGAGGAACTTATTAAACAAAATTTTATGTGGATCAGGGTACTAAAAATGATAGAATATACATGTAGGAACCTTTCATATTTTGATTGTTTATTAAAATTTGGCTTTGGATAATATCACCATGTGGCACTAATGTCTTTCCTATAGAGATTATTTAAATTTTTTAGAGAAGTTGTTGGAGATTCTAGAGGTCCTATAGGCATTTTGTGTCATTTGGGGGCTTGTTTATGTCACTATTTTGGCTGAACCTCTTTCAAAACCCTAATAAATATGTACACACATGAAACAATAAATAGATAAAATGCAAGAAGGGAAATACAAAATGGGTTGTGGGATGTTAAGATCGCATAAACTAGAACCCCTATTATCCTAGTTATTACCTACATTAACCCCAATGCTAAGGGGTTTCATATATCATGTAGTTCTCCCTTAGGGAATGTACACCATCAACTTTCACGGTATGATATAATTATTTTCACTTAGGCCCTTCTTTGATCAAGTATGTAATGTCTATGTGTGATGACTGAATAGTATACAAAGTATTGAGCTATACCATTCATTGATTTTATGTAAATATGTGCCAAACTAATAAGTGCTAGATGCAAAATGACTTGTAAGGATATTTATATAGAAGGAACTTTATTTAGAATATAAAACCTTGATCGTTTGTCAATAATTCATAAAAGAGGGATACAAAACATAAGACAAGGTTCATAAAGGGGTTAGGACTTAAACATGGGGGAAAGGCCCATCGGATACTACCCATATGTAGATACTAGCTCCATGTGGTGCTACTATCTTTAAACTAGCACTAATGTCATAAGGCTTAAATAAAGATAAAATCAAACAAGATAGGATAGGTCCCCCTATGACTAGGAAAGGTGACTTGTGACTTCTGGGAGTGTCAATAAGAAAATAAGACATAATAAAGATCAAAAGACTTAAAATGACCATGTAAAAAAGCACTATAATCATCACTAATACTTTCATGTGAAAGAGAAATAAAATACATAATGCTTAGGGTTAATTTATAAAATTAGAGTGTTTACATTTGCCCCCTTTTATTCTAGTAATGCAATGAAATGAAAGTAATATAGTAAAATAAAAAGAGGAACATGTACATGTAATTACTTGTGTGAATGTAATTTGGATTTGGACAACTTCTTGTCTAGAGTAGTGGAAAGCAACTAGAGAGTAATATGTTAAGAGGAAACACATGGTGTGGATGCCACATGCATTGATCTAAGTATGTAAACTAAATGTGTGGAGAAATAAGGACTAGTTTCCCCCACTCTGATATCTAGATTGAATCTATGTATGTAAGCTAAATGTGTGGAGAAACAAGGTTCATTTTACCCCACTCTGATATTTGGACTAAATTTGAGTATGTGAATTGGGTCTCATGGAATGCTATGGATAAACCAATGTAGACAATCGTATGACCCAAACTGGTGAAAACCTAGTGATGATATTGAGTGTACCCTGATAGTTTGAAAATGGGGAGCAAAGATGTGTGATTTGCATCATGCCCTTTAATCCTATTATTTGAGAAATGTAAATGTGTATGTAAATATATAAGTAAAATACTATACCTGAATTGAAAATGTATATCTACATATCTATATCTATGTAGATTATATGTCTGAGAACCTGTGAATCTAAATATCTACATAAACCTATGTCTTTACATGTCTGAGAACTTGTGAATATGAATATTTATATAAACATATGTATCTACATGTTTGAGATCATGTGAATCTAAATATCTATGTAAACCTATGTATCTACATGTGTATGTAGATTGTATATCTAGAAACCTATGTAGATCTATGTGTCTATATTTGAAAATATATGTATACCTGTGTGTCTATATATCTAAAAATATATGTAGACCTATGTGTATATATCTAAAAACCCATGTAGACCTATGTATTTTTATATATGAAAACTTGTGTAGAATTATGTTTCTTTATCTAAAAACTTGTGTAGACTTGTGTGTCTTTATATCTAAAAACCTATGTAGACCTATTTGTCTATACATCTAAAAACTTGTGTAGATATGTGTGTCTATATTTGTATGAAACTCTATATGTTTGAAGCAATGTGTGTATATTTACCCCCCATTTTGGTCAGATAGTTGAGACTTTGGTGAGGGTGTGTAACAAAAAATGGTAATGATTAGTTGTATTGGTGTTAATTAGTAGGTGTAATGTTGTTTGTGACAAAATTAATAATTAAATGTGTAATTGGACATATATCTTATCTTTTTTATTTTAACTACAGTGATATTTATTTATCATTTTATATATTTGAAAAATGACTAGAAGATTGATTTATCTAATATGGGACATTACACATTGATGACAAGTCTCATGTGCAATAAATAGTTCACAAATTAGAGTTATAGTTTTTGAAATATGGTGATATTAAGGGATTTATATTAGTCAATGAAATTAATGTGCAAGGTTAATTTTTAATAAGGTTGTATTGGCTAAGAATGAGTCAAATAGGTCATTTCATTTATTTAGATAATTTGAGTTGAAATCAATTGATTCTAAGTGAGAGAAAGATGCCGATGAGATGAGGAGCTAGCTTGATTCACTATGAGGAGATTGAGGCACAAATTCTAGCTAGGTAGGAGGTTCACTTGGTAAAGATCCCTAACTATTTCCTATTTTTGTTAGGTATGCTATCTTTTTTACCATATTTACTAAATATGAACCCAAAATATTGTACCTTGATGCCCACATGAGGTATTTTCACACTGTATATATTATGTAAACCTTTAGGGATCTACCCTTTTTGGATGCTAAGATGGATGTGCTTGAGAGAGCAGGTTTGATATTTGTTTTATTTCTGGACCCTATGCCATGGGATAAGCATATGATGACTACACTATGTGAGAGATGGGACACATATGTATGCACATTCTAGTTACCCACTAGGGAGATCACTTTTACACTAGTGGATGTGTATTAGATTCTATGATTCAAATTATACTACAACAAGATATAAGTTCTCAAGGAATACAATGGACTTCTAGATATTTCTCTACCATGGTGACTAAGACTAATCATGTACGGAGTTTTAGTGACATATTGTTGACCTTGGTTGTGACTAGCAAGGTTCTATGATTGCAAATTTCTTATCTATTTTGATATATTAATTTGTGTTTATAGATGGGAGTGGGGTTTTGATTTCCTATAGGATGCACAAGATAGTACAAGATATTGAGGATCAAGATACTATGTTTTCTTAGGGTCAAATGATGTTATCTCATCTATATACAGATCTATATTATTTTACATAGTAGTTGTGCAGTGGAGGGATCAAAGCATTGACATTTTTAAATTATTAGACACATGATCATATAGCTATGAGTAGGATAGTGGTGAATTCATATGATGGTTTGGCTCATCCAATTTATTTGTAAAGAGATGGATAGGTATGGGACATGCGCCCAGGAGGAACACTATGTGGTGCCAACAGTTGTTAGATAGTTTGATAGTAGGGGATATTATCTAAAGGCCCTATAGGGGATGTGATGGGTGGCCTAAGGATAATATTTAGTTGAGATGGATTTGGGTGAGTTGTTGGTTACATGACCATTTGGTCAAAATATATGAGCGGGTCACATGACAGTTTGGTGTGGTACAAGATGCGACCCCAACACCCATGATATGGTCAAGGAGTATTTGGGATCCTATGAGGATAGGTAATATGTTGAGGCCATCTATTTCTTAGGTAGACCTATTTTATTGATAGATTAGGAGCCTAAAATTGATATACTAGATATAGATGATGTGGGAATGACTGAGGCCTACATAACCTAGTGGAGTGATCATAGATGGGCACCTCTATTTTTGAGAGGTGGGATGATTGTAGAGTATATATTAAAGGCAGAGCCCAAAGACTATTGATGGTAAGTTAATATAATATTTTTTAATACTTTTTGTAATGTTGATTATGTCTTTATGTGATGAGGATTGTTATTAACTATGTGGACATACGTAGGTTCAGGGGACAATGAGTATTGGGATATCACCATTGAGTTAGTGATTTGTGAGTTGACATGATATATTACTAATGATCCCATGGAGGATGAATTGGTAAATAGGGTGACCAATGTGGTTGGGGTGCATTTTTATTTATTTGACTGAGTTGTGATATATACCATGACATACTGGTGAGTGATGATGGATAGAGATGAGGCACGTGCTAAGTTGCATAGGCATATATACTTGAACTTGATGATCTAGGTGGGGATTGTATTCAAATATTAGATGATTACATAGTATTTAATGAGAGCATATAGAGTGTATGGATGACTTAGATATGAATCATGAGAGAGATAGATAGTAGTTAGAGTCATTTATATAGGTCACGTAGAGATAGCGAGGCATCTAGTTCTAACTTTGATATATCTAAGAGTGAGAGTGATGGAGATAGTATAAGCAGTCATGTACAAATCATTGAATGATGGAATATAATTGTATTGAAATTATATTTTGACTTATATATGGATGTTGTCTATGTTGGTACTATGTGTAATGGTAACTAGATCTTGTTAGATTGTATGTGTTTGTTGGATTATATTATGATCCAAGGTGCTTTTATTTTTATGTTTTAGATGGTATTTAATTTAATGTGTTGTTTTATTTATAAAAATTAGTTGGTTCATGAAAATTTTAGTTATATCCTATAATCACCCCATGAACATGTTTTAAATCTTTTCACCTCTCTTTGTATTCATCATTGTAAATAATACATTATCACGCCTTTATCGAATACTTTATTAGTAATGTAAAATTCATAGGTATTATTCCATTGCTTCTAGAGCCAAAAGTGGTATTAGAGCTTGGTAATGGATAATTGAAGACATGAAGGAGGAAGAAATATAGAAATAAAAGAGCCACCAAAAGAAAGCATCTGGCAAGGTTTTATTTTATTTTAATTATGTGGTAAAGATAAAGCTGTAAGGCATGTTATTATTTTCAAAATTTATTTTTTGTAATGCAAATATTCAAGTGTAACATTTTCATCAGAAGAATCCTTGCCAAAAATAGGAGTAATTTGTCTACATACCAATTGCATTTAGGAAAAAAATAAAATTCTTGCAAGCATTGTATTCTACTCTACCTGGCACATTCACCCAATTTTTTGTATGTATAGTTGATATATAGCAACAACCATATCCTTTGAACCAAAATTTAGTGTATCATATGGGTCCAAATCAAGATATCCTTCAAAATGTGTAGATCACATGCCACAAAAACTATGCCATTTGTTTAATTTTTATTATTCTCTTACTGAAGACATAGATTGCAATGCTATTTTTAGTATGTTGAGAATAAAAAGAAGATAAAAAAATTATACTACAACTCTAAAGGACATGGTCTAAAAATAATTAACAAATTCATTTGGAATTTATTTTGTAGTATTAAATATGACTCAAAAAATTTTAAATTTATATTATATATATAAGATTGCACTTATACGATGATATAAGGAGAATATGTATTAGACCAAATGACACAACAAAGAGTTTGAAAAATAATTAATACAATGCAATAATATAGTCTTAGAAAATAATAACATAGTAGATCAGTCTTGACATAGATTATAGATGAATAAATCCAAGAAAAAAAGAAGTAAAAATGGCATAGAGCTTTCCTAGACAATGATGACAATATGTTTATAAATTTGATTTGATTTACTTATTTTACATTGTTCAGTGGGGCCCTCCACAAAAGTACTAAGTAGATCCTTGGCATGAGAATAAATAATTCAAGATACATTTTTTTACATGAAGTTTTTTAAACAAAAAAATATGAAGAATTATAGTTCAAATAGACTATATTAAAACAAATTTATCCAAATTGATTGTAGTGGGGTTAGTAAATAAAATCTTGGCAAGATACATTTAAGAGGAGAGGTTACAAGTTCAAAACTCGTCCTTAATTTTATTGTCAACATTTTTTCAAATTTACTTGGATTATTTTTAGAATATTATATTTTTTACTTGGAAATATAAGGGTGTAAGTCACGTAAACACTTGCAAAATTCATTGTAAATTTTGTGATTAGTCATTTATTTGTGTGAAGGTGGTCATGTGACCAATCAAAATATAGGTTTCATAATGTTTTAGACACAATATAATAGTCAATATTTTAATTTGAAATGTCATTATATGATTTTATAAAAATATAATGAAACTAATGTATAAAGGTGCATTTTTGGTCAAAACTGACACCTTTCATATGATAATTTTCACACTGTCCCTTCTTGCTTGTGTTGTCGATGGACCCACCTTCATTTATAGGTCCTTTAGGATCCTCTTGATTGAAAAAATATGAGCATCTTATTGGAGGTTGGAGGATACATCAGAGACTGAAAGGCAATTACCCTCTCTAGTTAACTATTTTTTAGTGTTTGGGTTAACCACTTGAATATCAATTTTGGCTTGTGATCTTTATTTTAGTTTCATTTTTGGCTTTTTATATCTGATATTCATGACATGAAATAGATAGATTTAGTTGTTTTTGTTTCTATTTATGCATATATTGTCACCTCTCACTTGATAAAGAGAGAATATTTATGCATTGGTTGGACTTTGATCAGTCATCGATGACAGTATGAGTTGATAGGAGTTACTAACACAAACAATGTTAAGCAAAGGTCGTCAATGTTTATTGGGCATCAGGAGAAGTGCCATACAAAGTATATCTTTATCATTTAGATAAGTTCCTATGTGAGAACTTATGTGGGTCAATGTAATTAGATATGCTTTGATCAGGTTCTACTATAGTATGACATGATAATCATAGGGGAGGAGTAGGCATTGATCATGTTCATCAGCCTTTTATGCCACAACTCATAGGGCAGGATTTAGTATGTATCGACATAAATTTTGATCAGTACTAAGAGGTAAAATTCATCAATTTCAATTGTGACAAAATTCATTTGATGACTTGAGAGTCATTCCTCTAGTTCATTCATTTACTATACCCATTTAAATCAAGGGGGAGTTTGTTGTATTATTTTATGATGCAAGGTGCATTTATATTTATGTTTTATATTGTATTTAAATTAATGTGTTGTTTTATTTGTAATAATTAGTTAGATCACAAGAAGGTTAGTTATATATCATAACAACCCTATGAAAATATTTCAAATATTTTCAACTCTCTTTGTATTAATCATTGAAAATAATAAATTATCACAATTTTATCGAATACTTTATTAGCAATATAAATTTCAAATTTATTATTCCATTGCTCTTGGAGCCAATAGTGTTGATATGTGTTGAATTGGTTTTATTGTTTTAAATGATGATATTTGTATAGTGTTTTTATTAAATTAGAATTAATGAGTTTGTATCTATTTATGAATTTTTAGACATATGTGTAGTGGATTAGGATTTTATATTTATTGGTATAGGGGTTTTTGTATTCTATCATATTTTTGTCAGTATATCATGTGACTAATGTATGCCATATCTAAACCTATATGGAATGGAGAACCAAAAACCATACTACTCATGTTCTGTCAGTATATGATGAGATTTTGAAACTAGATCTACAAGTGATGCATTGCTAATGTGTAGATGTGTAAACTCTAGTGCTAAAAGCTTGATTGGATAACATGTTGAAACCTCACATTGAAATGTATGATTTTTAGAAAATATCTTGATCAATGTATGAATTGGACCTATATTATGATCTCTATAATCATTCCCATATATCTTTATTGGTGTTTAAACTAAAATTATGCCCTTGGTTTTTTAGTTGTTCCCATATATCTTGATTGGTGTACACACTAGAGTTGCGTTATGATTTATGTATTTATTTACACATACCCTGATTGATGTGGGAATTAAAGCTATGTTATGAAATATATGAGCTACTTTCCATCACTATTGAAACTATGGTGTACAAGACCACTCATGAATAGGTGTACTAGAAATCATAGGGCTCATATGATGAGTAACCAATGGTTCCTTAAAAGGAACATCTCATGATAAATATGTCCTAGAGGAGTGTGATCTAAGAGAGTATAGAAATTAAGATCTTGTTTTCCCCTATGTAAATTCTATGATTCCTCAAGTGACATAATGGTTAATGTGAGCTCAAAGTGCATAACAATGATAATCTAAATATCCATTTATCTTGTGAAAATGATAATATGGCTTATGTGGTACTTGGTGAAAATGGTGTGGTGGATGATGATAAATAGAAAGAAGTATGATCATCTCCCTATCTAATAATGTAAGTAAAATGTCATGAGGTTTAGCCTTATCTAAAAATTATATAACCCCTCTATGTATATCCTATGTTTTTCTCATTTTATAAGGTGCTTTGTAGAGTGGCTCTTTTCCCTGATTGATTATTTTAATTTGAAATGGAGTAAACTATTGTACCAGATTACATGACTAAGCCTCTAAGGGATCTATAGCCAAATCTACCTCTGATTATGTAACTACTAACCCCAAATTTTCCTCTAATGTTATAGTTGTGTTACATATATGATAGAATGATTTTGATGTTTGATATAGTAATCTCTCCTTGAGAGGATAAATTAAACTTTAGGAAAATATGTACTATACTTCCAAAAAATTTGGTTATTAAATCATTTGATGCAGACAAGATTTGAACCTTAGAATGTATTTAGATGTTGTCTCTATATTACCTTGATGTAATGAAGGTAACCTCTCATGTGTGAATAGAGGTCCTTTATTCAAGTATGTAATGCCTAAGAAATACTATCAATAACTCCTCATATGTGTGTAGAGACCCAATAGGGCTTGTATGCTAGAGCCAATTTAGTGCTTCCCCATATAAGGACTTTGGAGATAATTGTAGTAGAGTCAACTTATTTGTAATATGAGCCATGGATTTGTCATAATCTTGAAGGTGCAAGTATGGGTCTTTATTCCCATCAAATCTAGGTAATATTGGTATCTAAAATCATGTGGTAACCTTGTAGTTGAGATTCTACATGGAACAGGGTTGTCACATATTACATTGGCATCAACATGAGAATAGTATGATTTTTTCTCTATAGTGAGATGTTATACTTGTTTTAAAACACCCACAACATGCATAAGATAAATTAACACTTGTGTGAAGGTATATTATCATCATCAAGGGGTTCATTTAATGCTTGAATTTTGTTATTTATCTTAGCCATTGGTATTGTTTTCCATTTTTTGGCCCACATACAAAGCTTTCAAAGAATGAGCAATGTTCTTGATTGAGAGAAGGACCCAATGATAAATGAGGAAGATAATTTTACTTGGAAACTTTTGAAACACTTTAAGTCCACTTAAAGTGTAATTTATCATCTTCTAAGGATAGGTCTAGAAGTTATAGAGACCTCATGAGGTGTTAAGAGTGCTTGGAATAGATATGGAAGTACATGATGTTCATCTTACTCTTCATTGAGGCCATCTTAACATTTGGATCCAGTAGCAAAAATTCTAAATATGTAATTTATAGAGGCCATATCTTGCATGTGTAGATGAATCAAATAAAATTGGTCATATGGGTTTCTTCCCTTTTGTGCTAAGATTATATGTGTGAAATATTAAGTCCTCTACCAAAGAAAATTGAAAGATATTGAGGTCAAAAGTTTACTCCTTGATTATTTTTTGCATGTTTCCCAAACTTATCTATCTTAAAGAAAGTTTCAATAGTGCTGAATGAGCATCTTGACAAAGCTATATCTTGAATGTATGATAGTGACAGAGGAAAGTATCATGTGGGTTTGTTCATCTTCATCCCTAGTTTTTATAAATTGGGTTCTAAATCATATACTAAAATGTGAAGGAAGTTCCAAACATGCAAAGTTGGGTTTCTAGGCATTTTTTCTAGGTTTTCCATACTTAGCTAAATAATCTAGAATGTCATGCAAATCAGATTTGGAACAATCAAATTAAACATTTTATATCTTCACTTAGAAGAATTTTTAGATGAGTGGGTCAGTTGGGTTTGTTCCTATTTCCCCTTCATGATTTTTAATTTTCAAGATATAAATTATCAAAGTTGATCAAATAATGAATGATAGTCACATGAGAGTCAAAATAAAGACATTGTAGAAATCCATATGAGCTTAAATTTGATGGTCTATGAAACGTAACTATTTTGGTTCAAGAGGTCCTTAAAAGGCTTAAAGTTGGTTGAGATCTAATGGTCTATGGGAGCCCTCATACAAACACATAAGATCTAATGATATAGATTGGATTCAACCAAGTCAAAATGTCCCCTAGTTAAAGCCTTTAAAACTAGAAAAATTAGACATAATCCAATGGTGTGGGATAATCAAGCCAAGATCCAATGGTAGACATTCACTAGGAAAATCATGGATCCAAGATAAATCAAGGGCTCATATTCAATCATATAAATGATTTGACAGAGCATAAGAATGGATAGGAAAATGGGACCAGGGAGATCTATGGTGCATGTTTAATCACTCATCAAAAATTGACATTGGAGTCAACCAAGTCAAAAGGTCCCCTAGTTAAAGCCTTTAAAAATATAAAAAATAGACATAATCCAATGGTGTGGGATAATCAAGCCAAGATCCAATGGTACACATTTACTATGAAAAGCATGGGTCCAAGATAAATCAAGGGCTCGTATTCAATCATACAAATGATTTGACAGAGCATAAGAATGGATAGGAAAATGGGACCAGGGAGATCTATGGTGCATGTTTAATCACTTATCAAGATCAGACAGAGTGAGGTAGAGTCAAATTGGTCAATGAATCTAAAGAGCTAATGAGTTAAGGATAAGTGGTATGAGTACATTTATTTGGTAGATAATCAGTGGCTCATGGGCATCTATACACATATAGATCAATGGAGTGAGGCAGAGTCAATTAATTAGTGTATATATGGAGCCAATGAATGTAAAGATAGTTGAGCATGATGTAGATAGTCTGAGTTAGCAATTGATAGCCATTAAGAAAGAGTGAACTTGAGACATTTTAAATAAAAGTGAAAGAAGTTTAACTAGACCTAGGCAAAGTGAATGTCAAAGAGCTGAGCTTAGAGTTGAACTAGAGTTGTACCAAGGCCATAGTTCAAATACCAAACATTACCATTAATAATCCACATAATAGATATTTTAGGTCTAATATAAGAGTCTAAGATAAAATAGTGACCATGAAGTAAAGTTAGGCATTTTACAGACTTTCATAGATTTTGTGACTATGTGAAAACTAATGGTCTAAGTTGGTTTTCAAATTTAGTCGACCTATGTCTCACTTATCATTTTTGATAATGTAAGTATAGTTGGCCATCTAATGCATATGTGGTACTTTTTAGCTAGTTTCAAGACATGATACTCATCAATAGACCAAGTGGAAGTAGCATGGAGTCCCAAGATAATGACCGAGTAGATGAATAAGGATAGTAAACATTCAACTATTTTTCAAGGCCTTTGAAATTGTGCCTTATTGATAAGATCTTGACTCAACCACATCCTCCAATTGGTGTTAATCCATCATAAGTGGTTGGTTCATATCTAACACATATATATCTCCCTACTTTTTCTATAAATATAGGCTTCTAAGAATTAAAATGCATATGCTATCCCTCTTTTTGGTATAACCAAACTCTACAAAAATTTATATTATAACACCTTTTGATGCAATAAAGATTAAATTCCATCATTTTCTAAGCCAGATTAAAGTGTGTTCTATGAATTCATGTAATATTGTTAAGTGAATATATGTTCCTCACTTATTTTTGAGTTTTTCTCACCTTCAAGAGAGGCTTAATAGTCTCATAAGTCATTATAAGCACAATCTACATTTTATTATCTAGTTTGAAAGTGGATATTTGCCCTCTCTTGCTAATTTGATAACTAATTAATGCCTTTTTCTAAAATATTTATGTGAGATTGATGTTATTTGGTCTAAAAAGTGTTTCATAGTGTGTTTTGTGTGAGTTGGAGTGATCAAAATATTTGTGCATCACCACTTTTTTACATGTTTTTATAAGTTTGATCATTTCTCTCTCCCTTTTACATGCAAGTGCTAGTTTAGGTTTATTGTAGGTGATAGATCCATAAGGAAACTAACATTATCTATATGTTTGATGCACTTTTAGGATACCCATAGCCTAAGATTAGTCCCATATTCGACTATATTTGAGCAGGAGATTTGAACAATCCCCTCCTCAGTGAGGTACAAATCTAGAACCCCAAAAGTTTTTGCATGACTGGTGGGACTCATTAGAGCTTGTCTTGGTGAAATTGTAGTTATATAAGTGTTCTTCATAAATAGTTTGGTGATTCCAAGCTCAAGCAATTGCTTTTAAAGTCTAGGGAGTTTCCAAGTAAATTCATTTTCATTGCACTATCTTGATGTTATTTTCATTGCTATGTATAAAGAAAATACCTATGCTATACCTCCTTATCTGACCTATCATGGATATACTAGCCTTGTCATGATACATATGAGCCTTGTTATGAGCTAAATTAGCCTTACCAAGAGTTTTATTAGAGCTATGATGAGCCTTATCAAGTTTACCATGATCCTTATTAGCAAAATCATGACTCTTACCTTCCTTATAAACCATATTAGTCTCAAGACTAGTTTTCACCTTTCCCATATGGATATGATATTGCATATGATCATCCTTATCTCCAAGAGAGAATGGATGAAATATATCTTTAATTTATAGTATATTCAAGAAAAGTATGTTTAGATTCTAAATATGAGGAAGTGAATGAGCAATTTTTTCTAAAATGTGTCCAATGATCTAAAAGAGAGGCTTGAGTTTTGTACCTTTATATTCAAAAAAGAAGAGGCTTGTGAGAGGAAGTAAATTTAGTTATATTAGTTGTCTCAACAACCCTATTGTATTCCTTACCATCCTTCTTATGTTCCTTATTATCATAAAGTTTGTGACCATGTTTAGTGTGAGCCAATGGAGATTCTTAGTTGGAGTAAACAGCCTATTCAAGAGGCTAAACCTACTTATAGTTCCCTTTTTTCACCACTTACCCCTCAATCTCAAGTTTTACCTAAGGATAAAAAGGTTTTAGACCTTGATGAAGTAATGGCTAAGTGAAAGGGGTCGAATATAGAAGTTCTCAAAAGTTTCTTTTTCCCTCCTCTTCAAGATCCCTTATATGATTCAATTGCCCTACAGATCCCAAAACCTGATCATAATCAACCTCCCATGCTTCATACTTACTCTCAAGAAAATTAATTTTATCACCCTACCAACATATCCTTTCTTCAAGAGGATCCTATTCTATCAGAAATAGAGAAGGAGGTTACAGCTACAAATCAAGTTCTTGAAGAATGTGAAGAGGATGATTCAAGTGTCTATGATGCAGAGTTATTCATTGATACTCCACTTGAAATCCATGTTGAAATTGAGATTGTAGCTGATATTGAATAAGTTATCTCAAGTATGCATAAGAAGAATGGTCTTGATTTGGAAGAAATCCATGAGAAATTGGTATAGACTGATGTCACAAATGATGTTGAGATATCTCCACTAAAGGAATATCAAGATACCTTTCAAATTGATATTATTTAGGTTGATCAAAGTGAAGAACAAAAGGATGATTAGCATCTATATTTTGCATCTTTGCAAGAGATTGTAAAACTTTGTAAAGATATGTTGCCCATTAGAGGGCATGATATTGGGAATTTTGATCAAGAATCACCTATTTAAGATCATGATGCAACTTGGTTTGATTATTCAGAGCTCCTTAAACAATTGGATTAACTTGTAGAAATTAATAAGAAGGATAAGGTCATCTAAAAATCATGCATAGATGAGATGTCACTGGATAGTGTTGTAGTTGACAAGTAACATAAACAAAATCTAGAAGTTTAAGATGAATTTGTTTTTATTGGTGATTAGTTTAATATAAATGGCTCATTTTAGGAAATGTTAAGGGAAATAATTGGAAAAAAGAGTGCCTCTTCAAAGGTCATATTTAATAAACACCCTAATTTCTAACTTGTACCATATTTTGTAATGAGAAAATTGATGAATTTCCATTTTGATCTTAGTCGATCATGTTTTATCATGGTTAATTAGATTAGTTTGTTTATATTTTATCCTAGATAAGTGATTTATTTACACATTTACTTTGTTAGGATAGTTTCCCTAATTTATTTTATTTTCTTCCCTGTTTTAGTGGAGTCCATTATCTTTGCCAATCAAGAGGTTTTCTACAGTCATGGAACAAATGTGTTATCTCTTATAAGTCATAGGTCATGTACATGGTTTGAATTTGAGCATATCAAGATTGCTACCTATCCAAGTCACCAAAGATGTTGGCCATTTATTTGGCCTACATATAGAGATTTCAAATACTAAGCAATGTTACTAATTGAGAGAAGGACCCAATGATAAAAGAGGAAGATCATTTTGCTTACAAACTTTTTGAAACACTTTAAGTCAACTTAAAGTGTAATTTGTCATCTTCTAAGGATAGGTATAGAAGTTACAGATCCCCCATGAGGTGCTAAGAGTGCTTGAATTAGATATGAATATACATGGAGTTCATTTGGCTCTTCATTAAGTCCATCTTGACATTTGGATCTAGTAGCAAAAAGTCTTAATAGGCAATTTGTAGATGTCATATCTCATACATGTAGATGAACCAAAGAAAATTGGTTATATGGGTTTTTTCCCTTTTGTGCCAAGATCCTATAAGCAAAATCCCAAGTCTTCTACCAAAGCACATTGAAATATATTGAGGTCCAAAGTTTCCTCCTTAGTCATTTTTTTCATGTTTTTCATACTTAACCATCTTAAAGAGAGTTCTAGTAGAGCTAAATGAGCATCTTCACAAAGCTATGTCTAACACGTATGATAGTGATGGAGGAAAGTAATCATCTGGATTTGTTCATCTTTGTCCCTAATTTTTATACACCAAGTTCTAAATCATCCAATAAAATGTGAAGGAAGTTACACACATGTAAATTTGGGCTCCTAGGCATTTTCTCTATGTTTTCCATAGTCAAATAAGCTAGAACATCGCTAGGATGTCATGCAAACTTGATACAGACTAGTCAACTTAAAAATTTTATATCTTCACTCAGAAGGATTTTGAGACCATTGGATCAATTGGGTTTATTCCTTTTGACATCAATAACATCAATAGCAAATTTGTCCTCTACATGAATCTTATGTTTCAATATATAAATTATCAAAGTTGATCAAATAATGAATGAAAATCATGTGAGAGTCAAAATAAAGACACTACAAAAATACATACGAGCTTAAATTTGATAGTCTATAGAATTTCAAATATATCCATGTGGATGTCAAATAACATTAACACAAATGTCAATTTTAATAAAGGAAAATAACCATTTGGGTTTAAAATGTCTTAAAAGGCTTGAAGTTGGTCAAAAATCTAATGGTTTGTGGGAGTCCTCATACTAACACATAAGATCTATGGATCTACACTAGAGTCAACCAAGTCAAAAGCTCCCTAGGTTAAATCCTTTAAAAATATATAAGTCAGACGTAATCCATTGGTCTGGGATAAGCCAAGATCCAATCATACGCATTCATTAAGAAAAGGATGGGTCCAAGCTAAATCAAGGGATCACATTCAATCATACCAATGATCTTAAGGAGCATAAAAATTGGTAGGAAAGTGGGACTAGGGAGATCTATAGTGCATGTTTAATCACTCATCAAAATTAAATAGATTGAGGTAGAGTCAAACTAGTCAATGAATCCAAAGAGCTAAGGAGTCAAGGACAAGTGGCACAAGCACGTTTAGTCAGTATAAAATCAATGGCTCATGAGCATCCATACATAGATAGATCAATAGAGTGAGGTAGAGTCAATAAGTTAGTGTATTTGTGGATCTAACAAATGTAAAGATAGTTGATCATAATGTAGATAGTTTGAGTTGGTAATCGATAGAAAATAACCATTTGGGTCTAAAAGGTCTTCAAAGGATTGAATTTGGTCAAGATTTAATGGTCTATGGGAGTCCTCATACTAACACATAAGATCTATGGATCTACACTAGAGTCAACCAAGTCAAAAGGTCCCTAGGTTAAAGCCTTTAAAAATATATAAGTAAGACGTAATCCATTGGTCTAGGATGAACAAGACAAGATCCAATCATATGCATTCATTAAGAAAAGGATGGGTCCAAGCTAAATCAAGGGATCACATTCAATCATACCAATGATCCTAAGGAGCATAAAAATTGATAGGAAAGTGGGACTAGGGAGATATATGGTGCATGTTTAATCACTCATCAAAATCAAATAGAATGAGGTAGAGTCAAACTGGTAAATGAATCCAAAAAGCTAATGAGTCAAGGATAATTGGCACAAGCATGTTTAGTTGGTAGAAAATAAATGGATCATGAGCATCCATGCAGAGATAGATCAATAGAGTGAGTTATAGTGAATAATTTAGTGTATTTGTGGATCCAATAAATGTAAAGATAGTTTATCATAATGTAGACAATTTGAGTTGATAATCGATAACCAATTAATGAGAACTATTTTGGGACATTTTTGATGAAAGTCGAACAAGTTTAAATGGACCTAGGCAAAGTGAATGTCAAAGATCTGAGCTTAGAGTTGAACTATATTTGAACCAAGGCCACATTATAGATACTAAGAAGTACCATTAATATTCAACATAATATATCTTTTAGGTCTAATATAAAAGGCAAAGATAAACTAGTGACCATGAAGCAAAGTTTGGTAGTTTGTAGACTTTCATAGATTTTGTGACTATGTGAAAAATAATGGCCTAAGATTGGTTTTCACATATAGTGGACATTTGTGTCACTTATCATTTTTGTTAATGCAAGTATGGTTCACCACCTAATGCAAATGTGGCATAGTTAAGTGAGTTCTAAGACATGATCCTCATAAATAGACCAAGTGGAAGTATCATGGAGTCCCAAGATAATGATCAGGTGGATGAATAAGGATAGTGAGAATTTCATTATTTTGTAACGCCTTTGAAATTTAGCCTTCATGATAAGATCCTAACTCAGTCGCATCCTCAAATTGGTGCTAAACCATCATAAGTAATTGGTCCTTTTCTAACACATAGTTCTTTCTCTCCTTTTTATATAAATGCAAGATTATAACCCTTAAAATGGATCATCTATCCCTCTTTTTGGTATGATCAGACTCTACCAAAATTTATACTATAACACCTTTTGATGCAATAAAGATTGAATTCCATCATTTTATAAACTAGATTAAAGTGTGTTCTATGAATTCATGCACTATTTTTAAGTGAATTTATATTCCTTGCTTATGTCTAAGTTTTTCTCACCTTTAAGAAAGGCTTGCTAGTCTCACAGGTCATTATAAGTTCAATCTATAGTCTATTGTTTAGTTTGAAAGTGGATATTTACCCTCTTTTGTTAATTTGGTAACTGATTAATACCTTGTTCTGAAATATTTATGTGAGATTCTTGTTCTTTGGTTTGAAAAGTGTTGCATAGTGTGTTTTTTGTGAGTTGGATTGATCAAATCATTGGTGCATCACTACTTTTTACATGATTTTATAAGTTTTATCAATTTTCACTCCCTTTTCCAAGCATGTACTAGTCTAGGTTTAGTGTAGATTATAGATCCATAAGGAAGCTAGCCTTATCCAGAGGTCTAATCCACTTTTATGATACCCATATCATAGGATTAGTCTCATGTTAGTTTAGATTTGAGTAGGAAGATCTGAACATTCCCCTCCTTAGCTAGGGTGTAAATCTAGAACCCCAATAGGTATATTATATTGGGAACATATTTTAGAGAGGGTTGGTTTTCTCTCATTAACCTTTGGAGGTGTGATATCTATGACCTAGTTAGAGGGACATGATTTGTCACCCTCATTTACATTAGCTTGAGGAATAGGTTCTATTGTAGTAAGGGGTTGAGGGAGATTCATTGGTATATCTTATATTATTAAGTTATAAATAAATATCACATGTTACTTGAATAGAGGGTACCTTATTATCAATTAAATGTAAATTATGATAATAAGAATAAGTGTGTGTATTTTTACATGTGACCTAATGTTTGGTTTAACAAGAGAGATAGGTGATCTAGGAGAACTAGAAGGTATAGATTCTATGTCCTCTCACAATAATCATCATTATCTCATGGTTATTCAAAATCATAATTTAATTCATTTATAGAATTAATATTAGAGGAAATATCATCCACATTCTCACTAAGATATAGAGAATGGGAAGACTTTTTCTTTTTACTACTATGAAATATGTCATCATATGTAGTTGTAATACAATGCATTTTTTCACTAGCTATGTGTGGAATGAAAGCATGATTACCACTTTAAATTTTATAATCAAGGGTAAAATATGTATCAATCACGTTGTATTTTTTCATATTATGACAAATAAAAGAAGAGTTAGAGATATTTGCATTATCAATGTGTTATAACGAATCATTGCATTGAACTTGGAATTGGAAGGAATTTGAAAAAATAATTTCATCTACCTTAGTTTGTTCATTGATGAAAGGTATAATATCATTAATACTTGTATTTTTGAGTTTAACTAAGCAGGGTAAAGAAGATGCATTGTTATTATATACTTTACTTGAATCATGCAAAAGTGGCTTTCATGTGATGCACTTATATTGATTTAATTCGAATAATGAAGTAGGAGAAGTAGTGGAAAAGTTAGGATCACATTGGAATAAATCACTACCAACAAGAGGTCATTTTGGCATCATATTTTTAGTTTTATTTTGAGGAGTAAGAGAAGACTGAGAGGAAAGAAAAGATGATGTATCTAATATTTCCTCATGTTCATTTTCATTGTCATGCTCATATTAATCCTCATATCCATCATTATAATAATAGTCATCATCATTATTATAAATTAAGTAATTATTATGTTCTAATGTACAATCTTGAAATTAGTCCATTCATTGTTATAATCACGAGATAAACTCAAAAGTGCATCAATTGGGTGAGGGTTATAAGACTTTTTAGATACCATTTTAAAATTATCAAGGAAGATAATGAAAATAAGGAATACAAAACATACAAGAGGTAGAATATAATCTAACATAAGTATATGTGAAATTTTAGGAATTTTAAATAAAGCGTGTAATAGAAATTAGGCTTTGTAATGGAAACTGTGATTGCTAGTATTTATATGTAGAAGAATCTAGGATGTGGATCTAGGGTTTTGATTTAGGGTTGTGTTGCAAATATTTAAATTACATTAAATAAAATAAAAACTAATTTAGGATTTATTAAATTAGTTAGGTTATGTCAAAAAAATTAAAAAAATAGAATTTAATAACTCTAATTTAATGCAGAAAATTGGAAGGTAAACCCTACAAAAAACTAGTATTTTAAGAAATATTCAAAGTAAATCAGGTTCACCAAATGTTTTAACCTTTTAGGGTTTTACTAGTGTAAATAATATGTAGTTAAAGGGATGATTATGTTGCTAATCTAGGATAAAAACTTAAAATTATTGATTTAATTGAACTTTTGCAAAATAACAAGTGAGACGAGAAGAGGAATTTAACTAGAGATAAATAGATTTTCACGTGGATTAGGGTACTAGAAATAATTAAACAAATATGTACTTGAATCTTTTATCTTATGAATATTTTTAAAAATATGGCTTAGGATAGTAGTGCCCCTATTAGGATAATATCACCATGTGGCACTAGTGTCTAGTTATAGCACTAATGCCTTTCCTATAAAGACCTTTTAAATGTATTTGGGATGTTGTGGGGTGTTCTAGAGGTCCTGTAGTTGGTTCTATGTCATTTAAGGGCTTACCTATATCATTATTTTGGCTGAATCCATTCTAAAACCCTAATGAATACTTGTACACATGAAATAATAAATGGATCAAATGCAAAAAAAAAGGGAAAATTGGGTTATGGGATATCATGATCATGAAAAGTAGAACCCCTATTATCCTAGACACTACCTACATTAACCAAAATGTTAAGGGGTCTCAAATCACATGTATTTATCCTTTATATAACATGCACCATCAACTCTCATGGCATGCTAAAATTATTTTCACAGAGGCCCTTCTTTGATCAAACATGTAATGTCTAGGTGTAAAAATTGAGTAGTATTCAGAATATTGATCTATACTATTAATTGATTTAATGTAAATATGTGATAAAATAGTAAGTGCTAGATGTAAATTGAATTGTAAGGCCCTTTTTATAGAACAAAATTTGTTTAGAATATAAGACCTTGTTTGCTGGATGACAAATCATAAAAGAGGGATAAAAACCACAAGAGAAGTCTCATAGAGGGGCTAAGACTCAAACATGGGAGAAAGGGCCCATCAAAAAATAGATCCATAAGTGGACACTAGTTCCATGTGGTGCTACTATCCTAAAAGTGGCACTAGTCTCCTAAGGCTTAAAATAGAGCTAAAATTAGGAAAGATAGGCTAGGGGTCCTTGTGACTAGGAAAAGGTGACTTGTGACTACTGGGAGAGTCATACACAAGGAAATAAGACATAATAAATATCAAAAGACTCATAATGACCATGTGAAAAAGGAATACAATCATCACTAATACCTTCATGTTAAAGAGCAACAAAAGATATAGTAATTGTGGTTTCTTGACCAAATTAGGGTGTTTACAGATCCCATGAACCTGAATCTTCTAAGTCTGATACAGATCAAGCCTCATTTGATCCTTCGCTACAGATGGTTATTGATAGTCCTCATCTAGAGTTCTAGATAGAGGTCATAAAGAAGAAAGGAAAAATAATATGTTTTATCTTTGAGAAAAAGTATCCCAAAGTCACTGTGGGTGATGTGATGTTTTTTATTTTCTTACATTGTGTTTTGAGTCAGATCTTCTCCTCTGGCATGGAGTTTGGATAGTGTATACTAACCAACCACTTTGATTTTTAACCTTATGTCCTTTTTTAAATTGTTAATAAAGTTATAGTGAAGCATTCCAATATTAAACACATGTTTAAATAAATTAATTTATGGTGTTAATTTAGTTACATCACTATTATGCTCTGGGTCTTAATTTTTAATATTATAGTTTACACCTTTATAAATTAATATTTTAAGTTACATCTATAATAATAAATATTAATTTATATATATTTTACAATTCTTTTTCCTCTTTGTGATATCAGGTGTAATATTTAACAAGGACACTAAGTGTCAAGTCCATGCAGGAATAAGAAACATAATAAAAACTGGAATTAAAGTTATCAAGTAAAAATAATTATCATAAATGCAAATGCATATTAATTTTATTTTGGAAATTAATAGAATAATTTAGAAATATTTTTTAAATAAAAAGTAAATATTTATATAAACAATTACATTGATATAATTGTCAATGCATAGAATAATGGGAACTATGATCCCAAGTCTTAAGTGTTACACAAGAAGCTTAACCTTTTTCCACTACTAGTGACCTTGAGAATGATAATGAAGTTCAATTGATCACTTAATATGCAGTTTATGAGATTGGATGAATGTAAAACCCTAACAAAAATCCATTCATAGGTATTTAAATTAAAATGATACTAAAGTTAGGAATTGAACTTATTATGTACAAATCTATTTAAAAATATTATATAATAAAAAATAGTATATTTATTTTTAGTAACAGGGAGAATGTTGTTATTTGCATTGATTATTTAGAAATATAGGTGATATAAGTCTTAACTATGCAAATATTATAGTATAAATGTGCATTTAGTGAGTTTACATGGGTAGAGTCTTCAAGATAAATTAATGGTTTTATTTCATCACAGTAATTGGGCTTAATAGGGAAAAATGTGTTTGATAATCTTGTTGAAGAATAGATCATAAATTTCTTTGTAAAAATGATTAAAATTTGATGGTTTAAGTCTTAAATTTGTAAATATTTTGCTATAAATGTGTGTAGGAAGTTCGACATTTTTTTTCAAATCTTGCTTCAAACATAGATAGAGAAGAGATATGTCCTAAATATGTAAATATTTTACTATATATAAATGTCAAGGAAGTTAAAACTATTTTTTTGGTGGGTGGACATTAGTTTAAATGAATGCAAGTTTATATATCTCTCTTTATTTTTAAGTGTAAAAATTACCACTAAATTTCACCTAGTAAAATTGTAATAAAATCAAATTCAGCATGTAATATTTTTGAATGAAATCTGTGGCAAAATTTAGAATTTATAATCTCTTAAAATAAAATAGTTTTTTCTTGTAATGTTTTAATAACAATTTTATTATTATTCATGTGATCACATATAATGGAAGATGATTCAAATATTCAACACACAAAGATCAAAACTTAGCTTAGAGATCCTCCTTGTAGACTAAGGTTATAGTCAAAAGCATGGCCTTTTGATGTAGACAACTATTTGTTTATAAAGCCAAGTTTTCCATGCTAGACTTTTGTGGGACATTTATCACATCCTTTTGAATAGAGATTTCTAAAATAAAATTCCTTATAACCTAAAACATTTTCTATAAATTTAGGGAATTTTTATTTTATTCATAAACAAAATTTGAAAATAAAGATAAAGGAGGGGATGGCATTATGGCAACATGATAATTAATAAAGTATATGTAAGGCCAAATATTGAGGCCATAATAACTATATATGTTTTTATTAACTCGATTAGGTCTAGAGTTAGTGAGAACCCTACTTAAAATATAATACTATCTTCCAAATAAAGTATATCAAATAAGGAAGTTAGAAACACAGTTGCATTTATTACCAATATGTTTCTAATGTTCTACATTTTGGGATATTCAATCAATCAGTATGTGTAGTGGGAAAAATAACAAGTTTTTTTTTCATTTCCTAAACTTAGAGAAGCATTTGATTGATATTGAATTCAATGTGATTTACTTAATGATATGTGTTTAAAAATGTTCCTTAAACCATGCTCCAAGCCCTAGATTTTTGTTAGATGATTTGGAGTAAGTTTATGTGTATTTTGTGGTTTCTTTTAAAATTTTGGATGCATTAACTTCACCCTACATATATATTGCCTATTTATTAACCTCTTTAATGGGTCAAACATTTGGTAAAGTTTTGAAAGTAAATTTTGACACCTTTATGTAACCTTTTGGCTAACATCAAGGAATAAATGTTACTGTCTATTATCTACATATCAAATAGAAAATGTTTCACCTTTTATAACTAAACATAATTGGAACAAAAATGAAAGGGTGTTGTTATTTAGATGTTTAATTCAAAATATTTAAAACATGTTTAAGATTATGTGTGGCAAAATATCTCCTTTGTATGATCTTGTTTTATAACATTTGAATTGGTATCATCATCACTAGCTTCAGGTATAACATTAGAAATTGTGTCCTCATCCTGACATCTAGTAATGGTAACAATAATTGTAATTGAACTATTTTGCTCATATGCTCCTCTATCAATTATGCCTTATTAATTTTTGGAAATTTTATTAGTCATTGTGATCTTGTTATGAATAACTTGTCCATTCCAATAATCACATTGATGTTACAAACATTAAACACTGAATTAATTATAGGTAGTACCTAATCATGCCATTCTATACAAATAGATCATTTTGGTCATGCATAAAATCATATACAATGATATTATATTAATGAATTACATGGTTTGAAATAACAATTACCTTTAAAATAAATGTCCTACCTTATACAAACCCATCCTCTATCTATTGTGTAGTTAATGCCCTACCTCAATCTAAGTGAAGCAACTTATAACATTAAAAAATTCAACCAATCGACTTGCATCAAATATTAATATTATCTTATCTATCACATTAAAAATCTACTATTTCACTTTGTAAAATTATTATATATATGTTTTGTGCACTAATCAATAGAGTTTTATTGACCAATAGATTCGATAATAACCAAGATAAAACTAAATAATTATAAAACAATCCCTCTAAAACTAATAAAATGCAAAAATAATTTTTTTCTTTACAATATATAAAATATATTTTCTTTATCTTTATAATTTAATTGACATACTTAACCTATACATATTATTTTACTAAATATATAAATATTTTTATTTTGAGTTAATCTCCTTATTTTATAGATGTTAATGTATATAAAATAGTAAAAAGTATTTATAAGGTTACACTAAAACATTTGATTAAAAACATTATATTAAAAAAATTAAAAGAAGTCAATTTTTGCTATTAAAATGAAGAAACATGTTAATAATTTATTAAGAGATATGAAATTTGATTTATGTAGCATCAAACACATGAGAAATGTGACTCAAAATCAATGTTGTAACAATTGAAACTTGCTTGAAAGGATCTACATGCCACCATGGATTCTCAACCAAAACTCTTAATTGATTCAAGAAGATGGCCTATTCAGATAATCATAGAAAATGAAAGCCAAATCAAAGAACCAAAAAGGAAAATGAATAAGCAAGTTGTGATAGAGAGAGAATAAAGGTATTAAAAAAATTGGTGTCAAGGCATGGAAGAAGATAAGATAGGAATAGCATCACATAGTCATACTCACATAGTCATACCCTTCCTCCATGTACTAATTATATTATTAGAAACCAATGCAAAGGTAGACTATTGAATTTTCATAAGCACTTCCTATTGATATGTTTGAATGGCAGCTGGTGGTGATTGTGGTGAGGCTTGAGAATGTGGTGTAGGCTATAGATGAGCTTGTAAGGATAGAAAACTTTAAACCTTGAAAAAAAAACAAGTAAAAAAGGTTGATCCTCCAACTTCTAATCATAACCCTAATCTCAGCATAATAAGATTGATATAAAACCCTACTAAAAATAAATATATAGTTTAGTTATTTTTTATTCTTCCATATGCCCTTTGTTATTGATGTTTCAAAATAATTAGCAGTGGCTTTATACCCTAAAACCCTTTATAAGTTTAGAAGCATAATGATGTCTTCCTGGATTATTTTAGAAATGTATTTTTTTGTGATAAAGGTTGAGTATAGCCTTTTATCAAATCAATTCAATCCAAAAATAGTTGAGACTTAAATTAATTTTTGTGTGTTTAATTGTTCTAGTTTAGTTGAGGAGATTTTGGGTCAGTCCTTTTTATTTAAGGAGATAGAACCAAAAGAAAGTAATGAATTTGGTAAGGCTATTTTTTTAAATTTAAGATTATCAATAAAATGTTAGTCATTAAAAAAATATGGATGGAGAAGTCACACCCAAAAACCAAGCTACATCAGACGAAATAGGCCAAAAGGTTATCAAGAGAAAAAATAAAAGAAAAACAAGAATAACTAAAGCCCATATCTACAATACAATTTTTTTCCCTTTTTATTTGTAACCTCAACCTATAACGTTGGATGCATAACCTTCATTAGAATAACAATAACCAACAAAGGTACAAGGCTATGTTGAGGTTCAAATAGGGACAGGTCCTTGTTAAATTTAGGAGTTTCAGATTTATGTGATCTCTTGATACTGCCACCTGAAGCACTATCTTAAAATGTCATTTGGTAAGAATGCTCTACCATAATTAAATCTAAATTTACTTTTTTCCTTGTGCCATCTGAATATTTTTCTACAACCTTGGTTGGAAAAGTATGATCATACGATTGCCAATGTTTAGGATGAGAACACTAATCCTTTTGATTTTTTGGCTTCCTTCATATGAAAAACCCCCTTAGAGTTAGCTAATTTAATGACAGAAACAACATCTAAAAGTAGTGCTTTCATAATACAACATTTAAAACCAACAAAATTTATCATGTTTATTTTGTTCATATAAAACTATTATAAACATGCGTTTCATAATTTTAAGACATTATATGTGGAGGTGGAAGGTGTTTAACATTTATGGTTAGTTTATAAATGCATTTAAAAATTAAGGATGATTCATGGGTAGATGAATATTTAAGGATTAATAAAATTTTAAATTATAATGTTAGGGCCAACCTTATTTGTTCTTCACATTGTTGAATATTTAAAAATAAATAATTCTATGTTCCTCACATTTCATATCTCAATAGGTTCATATGCACTACCATTGTATTTGTAAATGTAAGCTTGAAAATGATGTTGGAAGATTAAATTTTTGATTACATGATTTTTTTTTATAAAAGTGAAGTATGTGTTCGAATAAGAAAGGCCATGATATAGACAAGGTATGGCCTCTTCAATACCATATGATCATGAAATTTATATTATAATAAGATTAATAAATAATTTAATACCTTAAAATATGTAAATATAACAAGGATTAAATATTTTTGTGTTAAATCTTGCTGCACAAAATATTATTTCATTATGTGCTATTGATATTCATTTGTTTTATGAAATAAGAAACAAAACAACACTATGGAAACATTGTTACATTCTATAGTATATTGTTAAGGTAAATTGTTATTCTTATTTAGTATTGAATTTGAAGGTATATTTTATTTTAAGTAATATAGGTAAATTATTTATTTAATAGATGTGTAGTAGTATTGGACCTTCATTAGTCAAGTTATTTATATTTATTGAGTTTATTGTTTGAAAAGAAGTGTTGTAAATGTTTTTACAATATATAAAACACTCAGTTCACATTTTTTTTTATAGATGATTCAATGTAATATATTTAATATTAATAATAATTTTTAGTTTGTTTACAAACCCTTCAATGTTTAGTCTCTTACCTCAATTTTTTTAATCATACGTAAAAAGAGGTTTTTTAAACCAGTGACTTGATCCTATAGAAGAAACAAGCTGAGAAGGCGTAAAAATATAGAATAGATAATTATAATAATAAAAACCCAAGATTTTCCATAAGACAAATGAAAAATTAAAAAAAATAGGGCCATGCTCTCTAATATTTTAAACAAATACAAGTGCCCTAATATAAATCCATAACTAGAACTTCTACTACTACAATGTCTCTCTCATATGGTTTTTATTTGGATATGAGGGACATGTTCAAAAGATTCAAATATTTTTTTCCCTTTCCTTTTTTCTATAGCTCACAACTTTCCATTCTCCTACCTCTAAAGGATTTGGTAATATGGGGATAAGGTTATCCAAATTATGCCCTAGATTTTATAATGGTAGTGGATCTGTAAATTCTTTACCAATGAAAGGGTTCTGAACTAATAAATTTTCAGTTGCATTTACATTAACATTTTTCTCTTGTAGCATTATTTTAGGGTTTGATATAGAATCTTTAACCAAAGCATTTGCATAAGGCTCCTCTATTTTTTTGGTCTTGGTCTGTGTCTCTAACCTTCATGTCCCCTTGTGTAAGAAAATATTTATAAATGTCAACATTTTCCAAAACATGATCAAAAGTGGCATGCCCCCTTTCATCACTCATATCATCGATCATAAAAAAATATCCAATGGTTTTACCTATGGCTCTAAACAAAAAATTATCCCAAAATTTATAAGGAAGGTTTGGATGCCTAATCCACATCGATTTGGTGTTAAATTTTTGAGACCGAGCATTAAAATCAAGATTTTAGGGCTTAACTACGAGAATATGATTATCCCAATCCCAATAAAAATATCTTGTCACAACTTATTTAAATTTACATAAATCAAAAATTAGAATAAATATCCCTCTTAAATAGGGGTAAATTTTAATCTTACGTTCAACAAGAAATAGCCATTTTTAAAAATCCAACTATGAATAGTAGGAAGAAATTGCCAAAAAATAGAATAATTTAATACATTATATTTTAGTTAATTTACTATTTTACAATTCTTACTCATTTATTATATGATGACCCTTCATGGAATACATTCTATAGAGATGCCTAGTAGTGTAGTTCTCACCACTTATAAAGTATAACTATACCATCCCCAAAAATTATAGTTCTATCACACTCAAAAAAGTACAATTCTATTTCACCCATTGCATTTAAGTTTGAAATATAAATTTATTAAATTAGTTATGTAGCTTATATTGTAATTTTTATTTTAATATTTGTTGTAAAATCATTTTCATCATGAAAAACTAAGGTTTATTAATGTCACCAAATTTTACATTATTTTGTTGAAATTGCATGTAGCATTTGCTAGATGGGAGCAAAGATATGGGAGATTTCAGTTCAAACATCCATGGAAGTAGTATGTGAAAATATGAGTAAAAGCTTCATTATTTAGCGTATTCTATCTTAGCCTTGCATGGATGCCTCAGATATAATATTTAGGTAAATATAGTCTAATAACATGCTTTCCTAGTTACTATATATAAATTAAATCTCATCATTCAATATAATACAATACATACTCTACATTCTATTCATTCGATGTTGAATAAGACATGCATCAAAGTTAGCCAAGAAACAACAAAACTAATGGAAGAGATGTCAAGCAAAATCAAAAGCATGAGAAAATGTGATTTAGAGTTGATGATGAAGGAACTAAAAGTTGCACTAAAGGATCTGCACGTTGCCATGCATTATCAACCAAAACTCTTAATTGATTCAAGATGATGGCCTATTAAGAAAATTGTGTAAAATGGAAGTGAAATCAATGAAATAAAAAATGAAAATGAAGAAGTGAGTTGCAATTGAGAAATAAAAAAGGTTTTAAAAATATTATTGCCATGGCATGGAGAAAGACAAGATAGGAATAGTAACACACCATCACACTCTCATAATCATAGCCTTCCACTATGTGCTAATTATATTGATGAGCAACCAATGTCAAATTAGAATATTGAATTTACAAAAGAACTTCCTTTGGATACATTTTCATGGCTACTAGTGGAGATTATGGTGAGGCTTGAGCATGTGGTATAAGTTGTGGATGAGATTGCAAGGCTAGCAAACTTTAAGCCCTATATGCATTGCCTAGACCAGAAATTAAAAAGGGCTCCTCCAAGTCCTAATCATAGCCCTAATCTCAGCATGATAAGATCAACTTAAAGCCACACTATCCTTAAAATATTTAAATACCTCAATCTATCAATTATGATTATCCTTAAAATATTTTGAATATTTTATTACATTATATTTCACTTGGTTAGCATTAACACTATATTTAAATACCTCAATCTATCGATTATCCTTATCCTTAAAATATTTTGAATATTTTATTACATTACATTTAACTTGGTTAGTATTAACACTATATTTACCTTGGTCATGATTATAATGCTTTGGGAATTTATTTATTGAGTTTTAATTCCACATAGAGGTAGAAATATTGTTCTTCAGCGTTAACACACCCTTTATCATTAAAATACCATTCAAGAATTAAAACCTTCATATGCATAGGATTTTGAGTATGTACACTTATATGACAAGCTCAAGGGAAACCAAAAAATAGAAATAAAAACATTTTTTACATTCAATGAATTTTAACATAATTTGTAGTAGTTGTAAAATATTTTATGTCTACTACAATTTTTTGTTTATTTCAGCGTCACACAACCTATTTTTTTCGAGGTATTCATTTTTTAAGATGCCCCAACAAGTACTTGAAATTTGACAATAGTAATGAAATATTGTCATGTAGTTTATTTTGGCATATACAAAACCCCCATAAAACAAGGAAACATTTTTCAACACTTTCTAGGAAATAATAATGCTAAATGAAAAAATTGGAATGATATGTGAAAACATTAGAGTGATTCATGCAATTTTTTATTGACTTATAGCCACTTTACACATACATGATCTAAAAATATTAATATAAATAATATGCACAGGAAATATTATTAAAAATGTATAAATATCTTTAGTTTCATCTTTTTCTCATGGTTTTTAAGGAAAATTAAATTTCCATATGTGATTATCTTTCTCATGATCCATTTTCAATCATGACTTTGATATTAGTGTTTTGAAATCCACATATAGGTAGAAAACTACATTTTATTCAATAAAATGAATAAAGCACGCATCATTATATTAAATGAACTTCCAAGTATAAGTGAAACTCAATATAATAAAAATATTCACTTACATGAAATGTAACTAACATACTGAACTACTATCTACTTAGACAATTACCTATAAATATATTTTATCACGTTGATTAAGATATTTTACGTTACTATAACTAAATGACAAACTCTGTGGGTGGGTGAAGGGGGGAGGGTACACCCACATGCATAGGGGTGCATGTGTGTGCATGCACATGTGTACATGCAATATTTTTTATCACAACCCTAAACAAAAAATATATAAATACAAAATAATGTAAGTGCATATAAGACATTAAAATACAAGGAATTCACTAAAGATACTAAAATCTGATTTATGTAGAGTCAAGTCATGTACACTTAGAAAATATCCATCATGCTTTTACCTTTCAAATATAGACCTCACCAATACCAAAAGGCTTACATTAACTATATTTTTATGCTTAAATTACTTATTTATTATTTTGACCACTCTTATTTTAATGACCAAGACTTCTATACTATGAAAAAATATCTAAACTTGATTATTATCCTTCATTATCAATTTTAAAATTGTACATATTTTCTAGCTTTTTAGACACTTACGTCCCACACAAACACCTGTGTCAATGAAAGTTTCCAACTTTAATAAAAAGTTTGTACCACCCAAAAGTCATCTAATTTTAAAAGAAAACATATCTTAAAGGTTTGGCTAAGTGCTTTAGTGTAAGATATTTCTAAAAGTGATTGGTATATATATAATATCAGCCCTCATGCATTCATCAACTGCCAATAACCTAGCAATCACTTATAAGTCACATATAACACACATAAATAGCTATATAGAAACATTAAATTGATCACTCAAGTGATGAAAAATATCCTACTCATCCTTATTTTAACATTAGTCATAGGAAAAATATTTCTACAAGTCTAAATTATTCAAAGATCAGTCTATGAACTATTTTTCCAAGTTACAATTTAGGTCAGTGCATGTCATTACTTATGACATGTTTCATCTTGACGTACACATAATCCAACATGTATGTGATAAATACATAAGTTTGAGTTCCTTTTCATATTATTGGCTATGTAGGTAACACCCATTGATGGAGAGGTCCTTGGTGTAGCTTGACACTATGAATCCACTACCCCATTTTTAATAAATTCATTCCATAGGTGACAAAGTTAGGGTTTGATCATTTTACAAAGAGAGACATCATGTAAACATTATCAGAATACATTAGACAAAAGGTATCAAAAAACCCATAAGGCTCTAGCTGATTGTGTCCAAATTTAGTCAACATTCTGTACTAGATGCTTATGTGATAGGAAAATACTTGCATCAACACAACCATCTAGATATGATGCAAGCACCCAAAGCTATAAAAATAATATTATTATAATCTAAAGATTATTCCAATATCACCTTCTGATCTAGTTCCATCCTATTCTAGATCATTCTTGCATGAGCATAGTAAACTAACTATTAATTATTCCATTTTATTGTAATATCTATCAATGGTTGTAATTTATTATATTTATTAATATCAGTTGCATAACATATCATTTATCTAAGTTTATATTATTTATCCAGCTAATTAGTTTAGTTCACCATCCTTGTGTAAAAGCTAATTTAATACTTCTAAACCCTATATATCCCCTTATCTAAATTTAAGGTTAAACATTTGGTGAAACTGACCTTTGTCTCTTTCCATTCAACTCTTAATGTGCTCTAGGGATTTTTGATCTCTCAATTCTTACAATTTGATTAAAAAATTAGAATTTATTTTCATAAAATTATGTTTTGTATGTCTAAAAAATAACTTCTTTTTCCTCCTAACCCTAAGGAAAATGATAGCTACCATCCCTCTAACTAGGTCCATGCTATCACTCCTTTAAGGGGTAATTAATATGGTATGTATATGCATGTTCAATCCAAATTACATAGCATTCATACTTGTGGAGTCATAAAAGATAGAAAAATTACTATGAGCAAGTTAATAGAAGAGTAAAAAAATCAACTTTAGTGTTTTAGTTCAAAGATCACATCCTTAGAAAATTAGATTACACACCTAGAAAATCAATAATATGTTAGTGTTAATCATATGTTTGTAGCATCGTCTACCAATGTTATACCCAACAAGGTTTCATATCCAAATGAAAATTTACAACATAATAGATCTAAAATAAGTTATTCAAAAAGTGAACAAAATCATGATAAGAGTCCAAGTGAAATCATAACATAAATAACTCAAAATAAAGTGATTCAACTACCTTCTCTACATCCTATAAAGATATCAAAATACTATTGTGCATATCACAAAATGGTGGGCATCATATAAATTATTATTTTGTATTAAATAAAAAAAAGAAAGTCATAAAGATAATGGTCATACTATCATCTATAAATCAACCAAGAAACCCACTCACATTATGAGTACATATCCTAAAGTAGATGTACCAAAATAGAAAATATGGGTACCAAAGTATAATTCAAGACACAAGCAATAGTAAGTGAAAAATATTGATCAAGAAAAAACTCAAAAGGTAAAGCTATAACACACCATGTTACGAATATATCAAGATGAAAAAGATAAAGTTGCAAATCTTATTACAAAGGGGGAAATTACTAGCCTTTCCTCATATCAAGGCCATTTTACTATCACTTCTTTTGTAGAGGGAAAGTAATTTATAGATATCAAGGTTATGGACTATCAAAATATAAAAGTTTATTCTATGTCATTTATTAACTATCCTAAAAATATGTTTAAACATGTAAATGAAACTAATGCAATTATAACAATTATGGGATCACTTCATTTAAGAGTTTCTTTTTTCTTTAAAACAATGCTCTATTATGTTTTAAGTTATTTATAATCCAAATGCTTGCAATATTATGCTTGGAAAATCATGGTTACACTTAATACGAGTAATGGTTAATAGAAACAATAGTTGCATATCATTTGATCATAAATACAATCTTAAAACCTCTTCCATATAAGGAATTACATCTTTAGCTACCATACTAATATATACAAGTAATAACATATTATTAAAAGCAAAGTACAAAATGAAAAATTACATAAAGATCAAGAAATGCATTCAAAGGGTAATGTCAAATGTGTATCTTCATATGAATCACTTAAAAATCATTCCTTAAAGCATGAAATCATTGAACCTTGCATAGATGGTAAGCAAGGTCAAAATATCATAGTTTACCCAAATTGTCAATTTAATATATGTACCTAAAAATTATTTACATCTCTAAGATATAGCATGGAACACATGAATAATAATAATACTACATCTAATTTGTGTGTTAGATATATCCAATGTAATGTCACACTTAGATCAAAATCATGCTCTATTGTACTACATAATAATTCATTTTTTACTAAATATAATGTCAAAATTGTAAAACCATGGTTACAAGCAACAAAGAAAAAAATATCTAAAACAAGGATACCAAATACAAACTTAGCAAAAGAACATGGTACACTTCCTACTTCTACCATGAAAAAAATATTCTTAAGAGGCCAAGAACTTACTTTTAATCTTGAATTTTTTTAAATTTTCTTCGTGTTTTCCTCATTTAGAAAAAATATATAATTTAACTCTATTATAGCTTAGAATAGTGCATAATTTGTATGTTTATTTATAATTATGAGAAGTAAGAGATTATTGTTTTACATAGCCTTTCCAAAATGGACAAGTGTCACCCATTTTCTTCCTTTCAAGATTTTCCTAGAGAATAAAAATGATCGATTTGAATTTTTTTAAATTATCCCCGTGGCCCAAATATCCATGATTCCTCTTTTTGGGCAAATGAAATATAATACAAATTGATTTTTTGACATATAAATTATGGTTTTACATTAAAATCTAAAAATTGACATCGAAAGGGCTTCCCTCTAAGTACTTATTTTTCTAGGGAACATTTATAATGGAATATTTGAACCAAAGTTTTTTCTTAAATAACTTAAATGTTAAATAAGAGGACCAACACAAACATAACATTAGTCAATCATGTAAACATATAATTTGAGGTTTATTTACAAACATGTTCTATAATATAAACTGGTACAAGTTGCACGAGTTAGGTATATAGTCATCTCTCATCCTTTCCCTTTTTCACATAACAACATATTTCCCTGCACACTCAATTCACCTGTTAATATATTCATATAACATCATTATTAAAATAAATTATATATATATATATATATATATATATATACATACATATGTATATATATACACACACACACACACACACACACACACACACACACACACACACACACACACACACACACACACACACACACACACACACACACACACATACAAACATACATATATATACATACATACATACATACATACATATATATATATATATATATATATATATATATATATATATATATATATATGTATGTATGTATATATATATATATCTATATGTATATGTATGTATATATATATATATATGTATATGTATATATATATATATATATATATATATATATACATACATATACATATATATATATATATATATATATATACATACATATATATATATATATATATATATATATATATATATATATATATATATATATATATATACATACATATATATATATATACATACATATATATATATATATACATATATATATATATATATATATATATATATATATATATATATATATATATATATATATATATGTATATATTTATATATATATATATATATACATACATACATATATATATATATATATATATATATATATATATATATATATATATATATATCTATATATATATATATATATGTATATGTATATATATATTTCCATTATTATTTCATTTAGCCATTTTGATCACATGCACATAAGCACATATATCTATTTTTGAGCTATTACCTTTATAACACTAGTAATAAACTACATAACATAAATAGATCTATATCCATAGACCAAATCAAATTAACACTCTAACCATATAATAGTAAATAAACACCCTAACCATATAATAGTAAACAAGGAATAAACTACATTACATCTTGTGAATTTGACTTATTATTACATATTATCATTTTCACATATTAGTATAGTTAAAATAATAAAAATTATCATAAAAGAATCTATATCAATATTGGTATAAAAATTTTCTAACAATTTATCATAGATTATATTGACAAAACAATTATTTTTTAAATTGATATTGGAGTGTCTATGACCTAAAAATGCTAGAATGTGAAACACACTATTATGTTATGAATTTACTAATATTTAAAAAAAAAACTAATTTTAAAACATAAAAAAATAGAGAAAGGACATGCAATAATTATTCTATATTCAAATGAGAAACCACATGTTTATAAACCCTAACGTTAATTTGATTTAAGTTTTCAAGTTCAATTTTAATGTGGAATCTTACCCGCTTGTTTTATATTAATTAAGTTTGAGTGGGAAAACAAACTTATTTTTATTCTTCTCTAATCTAGACATAAGACAATTGGTATTATGGGTCATTCATATTTTGTTATGTTATTTTATTTATTCTTTTTGGTTTTGTGTTTCTTTATAAATATCTTCTTTTTAATGTATAAATATACTATAACACATTTTTATAGTACATCATTAATTTTGAATAATCATCAATTATATAATTATATACTATACAAATTAAATTGCCTCACCTACACCATGGGCTTAGATACATTATAGACCCATATATATCTACAAAATTTATAGAGTTATTCTATAAAAGATTGTAAGTATACATTCATGTATATTAAATCATCTTCCCTAAACTCTCGGCTTAGATACATCATAGATCCATACACATTCACATAAATTTTTATTAGTGTACAATTTTTTTTTGTAAAATTTAATTGGTTTTTGAGATTTTTTTTTGAAATTTTGTAAAACAATTTTTTATAAAAAATTAAAAAAAATTTATTTATAAAATAATTCTTGATAAAAAGTAGTAATTTTTAATGTAATTTTGATTGTGATGGGTACATAAGATTTCTTGGTAGATTTTGACTATCGTATGAGATTTTTTTATGGAAACTTATAAAGAGATTGTTTTAACATTCACTTAATATATTGTTCAATTAAAATCACAACACTTACCCTTATGATTTTAAGGCATATGTCTTGCTCTTTAAAATACACATAATTAAGAATATCATATAGATTTATTTATTTTGTTTTCTTTAATGAAGCTATTTAAATCTTGTATAAAATTATTAGTAATATTTTTTCTCTTCAAGTATTCTAACATTTTTTTTTTAGGAAAAAAATTTGTAGGAGTTAATTCTTGCAAAGGTTTTAAGAGAGAAATTAAAATATGGTAAATGGGTTATAAGGTTTTTTTTTTTTTTTGGGTTACCTTACAAAACTAGTAATGCAATTAAGAGAGGCTACTCACTATTCGATATATGTGAGAAATAAGTTTTGTTGACAACTCCTTACTTTTTCATTCTTATCCATCTTATCAATGATTTCATTTTGTAGATGCAATTGCTACATATACTCGCTTCATCATCCAAATTATGAGGAGACAAGATTATGAATTATAAATATTCGTAACAATATTCAATATGATAACAGTTCCTAGATATTAAGTGAAAAATATATTTTGCATGGCATTGAAACGCATGTTCAACATACTCATTAGATGTGGTGTTTTATTAATAATCAATGTGCTTATTTACCCCCATTTGTGCTAGGGAGACTCTTTACAACTGAAGTGTTAAAACATTTTAAATACAAATTATGTCTCTTGAAGGTAAAGCATGTAAGATGTAAACTAATATCAAGACTTCAAAAAGGTTATTCATAATTTTCATAAGTTTATTAACATTATAAATATATATCTTTTCAAGATACATGCATAAATATTTTGGCAGATATTATGATGAAATTGACAAAGATTAAAATGAAAAAATATTAAAATATATTATATATAAAGGATATACGTTTGTATTCCATTCCAAATCGTCATATGACTATTTGATATGTTAAATTCCTAATAAGTTTGTGATATTATATAAAAATGAAAATGGATCACTTTTTCCTAACATGGAATTGAGATACATAAGAGTTAAGAGTATAAAAATTATTATTTTTTGAATGGAAAAAATAAGATTAAAATGTGTTAAGTAATTGAATGTTTCTGTGGACATTTTCAAGTTAACTTCTCTCTCTCTTTTTTTTTGTTTTAAAAATTTTGTGAAATTTGATTTATGTGTTTTAAATATTTTTAAAATAATTTATTTAAATTGGATTTAGTTAATAATATTAACTATATATATTAATAATTATAATAAAAAGAGTAGATGTTAATGGATGTTTTTTAAAAATCTTCATTTAAATAGATTTGAACTCAATATTTTGTATTTAAGCATTCATTTCATTATTAGTTTTAAGGAAATTAAAATGTTATATAATAAATATAAATTATAATTTAAAAAAAAATAATTACTAATTTTTTAATATTTACATATTATAAATATTTATTTTTAATAAATGATGTCACCCATCTTCGATATTGATATATTATCTCCTTTTCTTTTTTGTTGATATTTATATTGAAGGTGTGTGGCCCAATTTATTATGATTAAGGTTTCTAATGTCAAATTTCATATGATTATTATTATTCTAGAATGGATATCTTAAATACATGTTTATATTTGTGATTCTAACATGATCCAATTCATGGTAGATTTATGTAATGGTCTAGCTTTTTGTATAAGATAATTCCTACCAAATAGAGTAGATAAAATAGTAGAACCAGAGGAGGTGGAGTAAAAATGATGAAGTAGCATGACCAAACTACACCAATATCAATTGCATTCCACCTTCAACCTACACACTATGTCATCCTTCATGGTGCCATCCAACAAAGCTAAAAATAAGTAGGGATCATCTTTTGGGGTTTTCTATTACAAAGACATTGTTCACCCCAGCAATGACCTCTCTTTAAGTCTTTCCAAGCCCTTAAATTTTGAAAAAATTAGAATATATACTAAAAATGGAGATTTATCTTCTAGGGATAACCCCATTAATTTTAACATTAAAATATTTTATAATTATTTTTAGATTTAATGGGTTTTGTCCTTGATCAAATGAATTGTACCTTTGAGTATATTCTACCTAGACTAGGGATTATGTCATATATTTATGTTCTAAGGGTTTTTCTATAATTCACTTCTCCTCACTTAAATATTATTAGATAATTTTAGAGGAGGGACATTTGTTTTTCAATAGAGTTTGGTTCTTTATTACTCATTGGTTTTTAGATTTTGATCTTAGGACATTGGTGGTTTCCAAAATTCCCATTTGGGTTCGGATCCCAAATCTTCCTCTTCATTTACGGTTCCCTTTAGTGTAGGATTATATTGGAAATGTCATGGGAAGTTTCATCAAGATGGATTGTGAGAGGTCCAAATAAGGAATTATCACTTTTTTTCATATTTGTGTGGAGGTGGACCTCAACAAAGGTCTTTCAAATAGATTACAATTGAAACATGATAATTTTAGTTTGATCAAAACCTTGCATTATGAAAAAACATATTTAAGATGTTGGTTCTACCATCAAATTGGGCATCTCTAGGTAGCATGCCCACAAGTGAATAAACCCCCCAAAAATAGACTGGGCCCCTTAAATCTAAATGTTGGCAACTGTATGAACCTCCATCTTGAAAAGATGAAGTGAAAGCCTTAATTGATATGCATACATTTGAATTCAATTTAAATTATAAATCTGGATTAGGAAAGAATGATCAATTAGAGTCTAGGGCATAAACACTTGAGGATGACCCCTTTCATAATGAGACATTTGTAGATACAGTTACAGGTGGAGGAATCAAATGATCTTATTTTAACATTTTAGGGTTTTACTAGTGTAAATCCTATGTCGTTAAAGGGTTGAGTATGTTACTAATATTGGATAAAAATTAGAAATTATTGATTTAATTTAACTTTCCCAAAATAGCAAGTGAGAGGAGAAGAGAAACTTATCTGGAGATAAATATTTTATATGCAAATCAGGGTACTAGAAATTATTGAATATACATGCAAGAACCTTTCCTCTTTTAAATATTTATTGAAATCTGGCTTAGAATAGTAGCACCATGTGATGTTAGTGCCCAATTATGGAACTAATGTCTTTACTATAGATATTATTTGAAACTTTTAGGGAAGTTGTGGGAGGTTTTAGAGGTCCTGTATATGGTTTTGTGTCATTGGGGGACTCACTTGTGTCACTATTTTGGTTGAACCTCCTTTGAAACCTTAAAGAATACCTACACACATGAAATAATAAAACATGTCAAATACTAAAAGGGAAGGAAAAGTTAGGTTGTGAGATGTTAAAATTTCAAAAACTAGAACCCTTATTGTCCTAGTTATTGCCTACATTAACCCCAATGCTAAGGGGTCTCAGATATCATGTAGTTCTCCCTTAATGAATGTGCACAAATAAATTTCATGGTATGATAGAATGATTTTCACTTAGGACCTTCTTTGATTAATCATTTAATGTCTTGGTATGATGATTGAGTAGTATGTAGAGCATTGAGCTATACCATTGATTAATTTTATGTGAATATATACCAAGATAATAAGTTCTATATGTTAAATGCATTGTGAGGTTCTCTATATAGATTTAATTTTTTTTGGAATATAAGATCTTATTTGTTGGATGATAATCCATAAAAGAGGGATGAAAAAAATAAGACAAGGCTCACAAAGGGGTTAAGACTCAAAAATTAGAGAAAAGGCCCATCAAACACTAGAGCCATAAGTGGACACTAACACCATGTTGCCCTACTATCTTGAAAGTGGCACTAGTGTCATAAGGATTAAAACATAGTTAAAATCAATCAAGATAGGATGGGGTCCCCTGTGACTAGGAAAGGTGACTTATGACTACTATGAGTGTCATATATAAGGAAAATAAGACATAATAAAGATCAAAAGACTCAAAATGATAATGTGAAGAAGGACTATAATCATCGCTAAGACCTTCATGTGAAAGAGCAAAAAAATATTTGATACTTATGGTTGATCGACCAAATTAGAGTGTTTATATTTTTGCCCTTTTTATTCTAGTAATGCAATGAAATGAATGTACTAGAGTAAAATAAAAAAAGGAATACATACATGTACTTATCTATTTGAATGTAATTTGGATTTGGACCACTTCTTGGCCAAAGCAGTTGAAAGGAACTAGAGTGCAATATGTGAAGAGGAAACACATGGTGTGGATGAACCCTATACTAATCTGAGTATTTAAACTAAATGTGTGGAGAAATAAGGCTCACTTGCCCCCACTCTAATATCTAGATTAATTATGAGTATGTAAACTAAATGTGTGGAGAAACAAGACTCAATTTACCCACTCTGATATTTAGATTGAATTTGATTATGTGAAATGGGTCTCATAGAATAATATGGATCAACTAATGTAGACAGTCTTATGACTCAAAATGGTGAAAACCTGGTGATGATATTGGTGATGACACTAAGTGTAATTTGATAATTTGAAAATGGGGACCAAAGACATGTGCTTTTCATCGTACCCCTTAATCTTGATATTTGATGAATATAACTATGTATCTGAGTAAAATACTATACTTGAGTCAAAAATGTATATCTACATATCTATATATTTGTAGATTGTATGTCTAATAACCTATGAATCTAAATATTTATGTAAACCTATGTCTTTATATATCTGAGAAGTTGTGAATCTTAATATCTATATAAACCTATGTATCTACATGTCTGAGAGCTTGTGAACCTAAATATCTATGTAAACATGTGTATCTGCATGTCTGTGTAGATTGTATATCTAAAAACCTATGTAGACCTATGTGTTTGTATATATAAAACCTATGTGTCTATATATAAAAACATATGTATACCTATGTGTCTATATATCTAAAAACCTATGTATACCTATGTGTATATATCTAAAAACCCATGTAGACCTATGTGTTTGTATATATCAAAACCTATGTAGACCTATGTATCTATATCTAAAAACTTATGTAGACCTGTGTGTCTTTATAATTAAAAGCATGTGTAGACTTATGTGTCTATATATCTAAAATTTTATGTAGATATGTGTGTCTATATTTATATGAAACTCTTTATGTGTGAAGAAATCTATGTATATTTACCCTCCCTTTTGGTTAGAGAGTTGAGACTTTGGTGAGGGTGGTCTAACCAAAAATGGTAATGATTAGTTGTACTGGTGTTAATTAACTAGTGTAGTGTTGTTTTAATTTTGAATACTGTATTTATTATGACAAAATTGATAAATGAATGTGTAATTTGATATATATTTTGTCTATTATGATTTTAACTATAGTGATATTTTTTTAATCATTTTGTAGATTTGAAAAATGACTAGAAGATTAGTTTAACCAATATGGGGCATTACACATTGATGTCAAGTCCCATGTATAGGAAATGGTTCACAAATTAGAGCTTTGATTCTTGAGATAAGGTGATAGTAAAAGATTTATATTAGTTGGTGAACTTAGTGTACAAGGTTAACTTTAATAAGGTGGTATTAGGTAAGTATGATTTAAATATGTCATTTGATTCATTTGGACTATTTAAGTTAAAATCAGTTGTGTGTCTGAGTGAGAGAAATATTATGAGGAGATGAAGAGCTATCTTGACTCACTACATGGAGGTTGAGGCACAAATTTAACCTGGGAAGGAGGTTTGATTGGTAAGGAACCCAAACTACTTCCTCTTTTTGTTATGTATGTTGTCTTTTTTACTATTTTTACTAAAAAAATGAACCATTTTAGGGCACCTTTTTTATAAAATGGTGCTAGTGTCTAATTTTTCATTCTACTATATAGGACCTA